>JBBPTG010000023.1:0-235359 GCA_038093975.1 Chalciporus piperatus
TAATCATTCATAGGATGGATTATAGCTAAAGTCCACAAAAATGTGTACTAAAAGTGTAGTTAACAATGTGGGAAAGGGTATTAGGATTGAGTGTAGTGAAGTGTACAAAAAGCGTAGTAAAAGTGTAGTTACAAGTGTGGGAAAGTATAGCTAGATTGAGTGAGCAAAGTGTACAAAAAAGCGTAGTAAAAGTGTAGTCAAGAGTGTGGGAAAGTGTAGCTAGATTGAGTGTAGCAAAAGTGTACAAAAAAGCATAGTAAAAGTGTAGTGAAATGTGTGGGAAAGTGTGTAGTGATAGAGTGTAGCTAAAGTGGACAAAAAAGTGTACTAAAAGTGTAGTTACAAGTGTAGTGATTGAGTGTAGCAAAGTGTAACAAAAAAGCGTAAAACTTGAATCAAATGTGTATGAAAGTGTATCTAGATTGAGTGTAACAAAAGTGTACAAAAAAGCGTAGTAAATGTGTAGTTACAAGTGTGGGAAAGTGTATTAGGTTAGAGTGTAGCAAAAGTGTACAAAAAAGCGCAGTAAGTGTGTAGTTACAAGTGTAGCAAAGTATGTGGAGATCAAACCTATTGAAAGTGTACAAAAAAGCATACACAAGTGTACAAAAAATATGGTAGCTATCTAGTGTAGGAGATCCTAATAAAGTGTAGCCACATTTCCCTAATGCTCGGACTTGACACAAAATCCGCGCGAAAAAGTCACGTGACCATGTTGAATTTGCCGCGCCACCTCTTCGACTCTCTCTCACCACTACACCACACCTCAACAACAACAAAACGGCCGGCGAGGGCTCAAAAGCCCCGCCGGCATCGCCAGGTGAGTGAAAACTCGCTCACCACCACATCCGCTCACCCCGCAAACAGCCGCTCGCACTGCGCGGCCCACTACCACCTACCACACCACTCCCGACACGAAAACGACGAAAACGCGAAAACGCGGCCGGCGTGGGCTCAACAGCCCCGCCGGCTTCACGAGGTGAGTGATTAGCCACCTGCTCACCCCGCAAACAGCCGCTTGCACTGCTCGGCCCACTACCACCTACCACACCACTCTCGACACGAAAACGACGAAAACGCGAAAACGCGAAAACGCGAAAACGCGGCCGGCGTGGGCTCAACAGCCCCGCCGGCTTCACGAGGTGAGTGATAAGCCACCTGCTCACCCCACAAACAGCTGCTCGCACTGCTCGGCCCGCTACCACCACTTCTCACCACCTCAAGCTCAAACAACGAAGCCAGCGCGGGCTCAACAGCCCCGCTGGCTTCAAAGGTTCGTGTTTATTTGTTGACTAACACACCTACTCACCTCGTACATAGCTGCTCGTGTTGCATGGCACTTCATTAACTTGTAACTATTGTACCACAATACATATAATAGTTAGACATAATATATTTCGCATTTTCTGAACTGTCATAAGGTGTGAATTAATCATAAGATATAGTGAACTAGTAATTGGGACTGGGTGCCTGGATTACTGGGTGACTGGATTACTGAGGTGACTGGGTGACTGGATTACTGGGTTACTGAGGTGACTGGGAGTGACTGGTGACTGGGTCACTGGTGTCACTTGTGTGACTGGAGTGACTGGAGTGACTAGATTACTGGATCACTGAGTGACTGGATTACTGAGACTACTGGATTACTGGACCACTGAGTGACTAGATTACTGGAATACTGGAATACTGAATGGCTGGAGTAATGAGACAACTGGATTGCTGGATAACTAGGGCACTGGGCTACTAGGCTGCTGAGATGACTACATGACTGGGACACTGGGCTACTAGGCTATTGAGATAACTGGATGACTGGAACACTGGGCTACTGAGCTACTGAGACTACTGAAGTGACTGGGCTAATGAACCAATGAGATTACTGAAATGACTGGCTGACTGGATGACTGGGCAACTGAGCAACTGGCGTACTGGTTTAACTGATCCAGTCATTCCAGTAACTTCAGACTTTTTGCAGTGTTGCTGATGAATGCGTAGGAATGGGCCGATGCAATCAGTGTCAATGTGTAGGAATGGGCCGATGGGTTGAGCCTCAATGCGTAGGGATGGGCCGATGCAATCAGTGTCAATGTGTAGGGATGGGCCGATGCATTGAGGCTCAATGCGTAGGAATGGGCCGATGCAATCAGTGTCAATGTGTAGGGATGGGCCGATGCCTCAATGCGTAGAACCTCAATGTGTAGGAATGGGCCGATGCATGGAGCCTCAATGTGTAGGGATGGGCCGATGCATTGAGCCTCAATGTGTGGGCCGATGCAATCAGTGTCAATGTGTAGGGATGGCCCAATGGGTTGAGCCTCAATGGGTAGGGATAGTTGTGTCATGCGTCTCAGGGCTGGCCTCTGCTGCCAACCCACCGGCCCCCCCGCTCCCATGGGCCCATCAACCCCTCAGCCGATTCCTCGGTCACCTGTTGATCTCATCAGCAAATCATCCATTTAGGGACAGAATTTGCCCATGACACAGCCGCGCCACAGCCGCCGGCCCAATTCACGGCCGTGCCACAGCCACTGGCCAAGTTCACACTGTCCACAGGCCTCATCAGGCCACAGTACACCAGGAAACCCGTAGTTAGCGCACCACAAACGAGTTCTCAGCGACCCGAACGGCCCTCCAGTGGTCCAACCGGCCCACCCATGCCTCAATCGACTCATCTATGCCCCGAGCGGCTCACCTACACCCCGAGCGGCTCACCCATGTCCCGAGCGACTCACCCGCACCACAAGCGAGTTCTCAGTGACCCAAACGGCCCTCCAGCAACTCAAACGGCCCTCCAGCGACCCAAACGGCCCACCCATGCCTCAAGCGACTCACCTATGCCCCAAGCGGCTCACCCATGTCCCAAGCGGCTCACCCATGTCCCGAGCGACTCACCCATGTCCCGAGCGACTCACCCGCACCACAAATGAGTTAAAAAATGCGGCGGCTCCTCAGGCTGGCCACTCATTTAGTCCGAGGACGACCATGGACAATGGACAACGACAGGAGTTAGATACTACTCATAGACTCACCCATGTCCCGAGCGACTCACCCGCACCACAAACAAGTTCTCAGTGACCCAACCGGCCCATTAGTGCCCCAATCGACTCACCCACGCCCCGAGCGGCTCAGCCATGTCCTGAGCGACTCACCCACACCCCAAACGAGTTTTCAGCAACCCAAACGGCCCTCCAGTGGTCCAACCGGTCCATCCATGCCCCAATCGTCTCACCTACGCCCCGAGCGGCTCACCCATGTCCCGAGCAACTCACCCGCACCACAAACGAGTTAAAAAATGCGGCGGCTCCTCAGGCTGGCCACTCATCTAGTCCGAGGACGACCATGGACAATGGACAACGACAGGAGTTAGATACTACTCATAGATACTAGTACATGGAATATATATATTTTATTCTACTACTCGTGAACATGCAAGGTTTAGGTAGTTTCAAAGAAGGCAGAACATACTCTCCATCAGCTGCGTCATACATCCGATCAGCAGTGCTTGGTGTGAGGCCACGATCCAGTGGCGTTTCTAGTCTCGGCATCTGAGGTGATGATTGAGGGATAGCAGCCTTGTGTTTTTTGCTCTTGTGGCTTGGCGGGGTGAGCTTGACCATCTTGATCTTTGATCCCTTCTTGAGAAACTTGACCTCTTGCACTGGGGTCCATGGTGTGGCCTTCTCGACCTTGGGCTTGACCATTGTACAATCGGATACTTGGTGATAACATTTGCCTCATTGGCAGGTTAGCATATTTCAGGCCACCCAGGGGCATAGGTGACAAGATGAACGGGCCGGAGCCTTTGATTACTCGCGGAAGCATTTGTACGTCAGAGCCATCAGATCCTTCCTCCGAACAACAGCCGAGTGACATCGGATGCATTAGCCGATATCTTGACAGCTTCTTATCCGACGTCATCAGGACGATTTAAGATGCAGACATGGCTGAAAGGTGACAAGCGTCTGATTGACAGCTTCACACCCGACGTCCTCGGGCCTATTTTAGATGTCTGATAAATTGACCCAGAGCCGACATCATTGGGACCTATCACACCGAAGGAGCCAATGACCAGCAACAAGGTTCCTGACTGCACTGACACCAGGATTTGTTTCTCTTGCACCTGAAGCAACAGAAAGATGGTCATGAAGTCTGCCACCCAAACGACAGCCGAACGTTCCTATGATATGCAGGACCTTCCCTCCAGCGATCATGCATCAGCAAATCCTCAGTGAGCTGCACAATGCTGTGGCACTCTGCACAGCATGTTCCTGTCACAGTATGACAGAAAGGTCCCCCTCTGTGCAGCATAGTCACAGGACTGTGCAGAGTCTCGATTCTGTACGAACTTGTACAGAAGCAAAAGTTTTACCAGCCTCTGTCTTCTGTACTTGCGAAATTCTCTTTGCATGTTCACGAGTAGTAGAATAAAATATATTTATTCCATGTACTAGTATCTATGAGTAGTATCTAACTCCTGTCGTTGTCCATTGTCCATGGTCGTCCTTGGGGCCAGCCTGAGGAGCCGCCGTGTTTTTTAACTCGTTTGTGGTGCGGGTGAGTCGCTCGGGCCATGGGTGAGCTGCTCGGGGCGTAGGTGAGTCGATTGGGGCATGGATGGGCCGGTTGGACCACTGGAGGGCCGTTTGGGTTGCTGAAAACTCGTTTGGGGTGTGGGTGAGTCGCTCAGGACATGGCTGAGCCGCTCGGGGTGTAGGTGAGCCGCTCGGGGCACTAATGGGCCGGTTGGGTCACTGAGAACTCGTTTGTGGTGCGGGTGAGTCGCTCGGGACATGGGTGAGCCGCTCGGGGTGTAGGTGAGCCGCTCGGGGCATAGATGAGTCGATTGAGGCATGGGTGGGCCGGTTGGACCACTGGAGGGCCGTTTGGGTCGCTGGAGGGCCGTTCGGGTCGCTGAGAACTCGTTTGTGGTGCGGGTGAGTCACTCGGGACATGGGTGAGCCGCTCGGGACATGGGTGAGCCGCTCGGGGCATAGGTGAGTCGCTTGAGGCATGGGTGGGCCGTTTGGGTCGCTGGAGGGCCGTTTGAGTCGCTGGAGGGCCGTTTGGGTCACTGAGAACTCGTTTGTGGTGCGCTAACTACGGGTTTCCTGGTGTACTGTGGCCTAACTTGAATGAGGCCTGTGGACAGTGTGAACTTGGCCAGTGGCTGTGGCACGGCCGTGAATTGGGCCGGCGGCTGTGGCGCGGCTGTGTCATGGGCAAATTCTGTCCCTAAATGGATGATTTGCTGATGAGATCAACAGGTGACCGAGGAATCGGCTGAGGGGTTGATGGGCCCATGGGAGCGGGGGGGCCGGTGGGTTGGCAGCAGAGGCCAGCCCTGAGACGCATGACACAACTATCCCTACCCATTGAGGCTCAACCCATTGGGCCATCCCTACGCATTGACACTGATTGCATCGGCCCATTCCTACGCATTGAGGCTCAACCCATCGGCCCATCCCTACACATTGACACTGATTGCATCGGCCCATCCCTACGCATTGAGCCTCAATGCATCGGCCCATCCCTACACATTGACACTGATTGCATCGGCCCATCCCTACACATTGAGGCTCAACCCATCGGCCCATCCCTACACATTGAGCCTCAATGCATCGGCCCATCCCTCCACATTGACACTGATTGCATCGGCCCATACCTACACATTGAGGTTCAATGCATCGGCCCATTCCTACACATTGACACTGATTGCATCGGCCCATTCCTATGCATTGAGCCTCAATGCATCGGCCCATCCCTACACATTGACACTGATTGCATCGGCCCATTCCTACACATTGAGGCTCATCCCTATTCTCTATGGGCCGAACCCTGATGCAGGCAGGACTGGGTGATTAGCACCAGTCGGCCAGGTCCTACCTCATGGAACCTTTGTGTTGGCCATTCCCATTGCCAGGGCACAATGGTACATTGGCTGATCCCTACTCTACGTGTACATTCTATTACTAGCCGATCCCTAACCTAGGTGATCATACACCAGCGGCCAATCATTAGCCGGCCAGTAGAGCACGGCCTAATTGGCGATCGGCTGGCCTTGCTGTACGGCCTAATGAGCTGAATGGGCTCGAAGAACTTCCTTTTCCTATTCCAGTGTATAACGCCGACGGCTCAGAGGGAGCGATAGGCGGTGTCACTCACAAAGTTTCGCTTGTTTTGGGACACAATGGACATTTTGAGCATATGGACGCTTTCGTTTCTGTACTTGGCACTCATCACATGATCATCGGCTACGATTGGCTTGAGAGGCATAACCCTGAAATTGATTGGGTGGCCAAACGAGTACGATTCACACGCTGTACAGATCAGTGCAAAGTAGTCAACTATCATTTGAATCGTTCTTTTTCTATTCGCAGAGTGTTTGAGGCGGGGCTCACCGAGAAAGTCCCAGTAGAGCTCCACGAATACTTAGATGTCTTTTCAGAGCAAGAGAGTGAGCGTATGCCTACCCGAAAGGCGTGGGACCACACAATAGATCTCAAGCCTGATTTCGTTCCTAAAAAGGGTCGGGTGATTCCGATGTCCGAACAGGAACTTGATGACGTCAAAAAGTTCATTGATAAGGAGTTATCGAAAGGATATCTTCGTCCGTCGAAATCCCCTCAGACGTCTCCTGTTTTCTTTATTCCAAAAAAGGACGGTAAAAAGAGATTAGTTATGGACTATCGTTATGTAAATGAGGGAACTGTCAAGAACGCTTACCCTCTTCCCCTCATTTCCGGACTTATCGACCAGCTCAAAGGAGCTGACATGTTTACTAAAATGGACCTACGTTGGGGATACAATAATGTTAGAATAAAAGCAGGCGACGAATGGAAAGCGGCTTTCGTTACTCCATTTGGCGCTTATGAACCAGTTGTCATGTACTTTGGACTTACGAACTCTCCCCCCACATTCCAACAAATGATGAATGATCTATTTAGCGATCTTCATGGGGTTCTCATTATTTATATCGACGATCTTATGATCTTTACGTTCGGAAAAACTAGAGCAGAGCACTTAGAAATAGTTAAAACCGTATTGCAACGTCTCAGAGAGAACGATCTTTACGTAAAACCAGAAAAATGTAGCTTCGCTGTGGATTCCGTAGATTTCCTGGGAATGATCATCTCCCAAAAAGGCGTAGAGATGGACAATTCGAAGGTGCAGGCTATTCTGGACTGGCCAGCACCAACTCGGTTGAAGGGTGTTCAGTCCTTTTTGGGATTAGCAAACTTCTATCGACGCTTCATTCAGGGTTTCGCTGATATTGCTCGTCCCTTGAATGACCTTACCAAAAAGGACACACCATACCGGTGGGGACCGGAGCAACAGCAAGCTTTTGACAAGCTGAAGCAGCAATTCACTACCGCTCCGCTTTTAGCCTATCCTGACCGCTCTAAAGAAGTCAGAGTAGAAACGGACGCTAGTGATATTGCAACGGGAGCTGTGCTCTCGGTTAAATGCGATGATGGCCTCTGGAGGCCTTGTGCCTTCATTTCCCATTCCTTTAGTTCTGCCGAGAAGAACTACCCGGTTTATGACAAGGAGCTTCTAGCTGTCATTCGGGCTTTGCAGGAATGGAGACATTATCTAATGGGTCGAGAACATTTCGAGATTTGGACTGATCACAAGAATCTCGAATATTGGAAATCTCCCCAAACTCTGAGCCCACGTCAAGCACGCTGGAATGCGTTGCTCTCAGAGTATAATTACTCGATTATTTATAAACCGGGTGCTACAAATGGAAGGGCTGATGCTTTATCTCGTCGAGAAGATCACGGAGAAGCAGATCCCGACCATAACAAAAATATTACTGTACTTCCTGCTTCTGTTTTTATTAATACAGTTACTCTTTCTTCACCTATTTATGACGAAATACAAAACGAATCAGAAAAAATAAAAAATGATACGGTAGATGGCTTCGCTTTTGACGAGGGGTCTATAGTATTTAAAAATGACAAAAACAAAGTTTTCGTTCCTATTTCCTTACGTACTAAATTACTTACAATCCTTCATGACTCTCCTATTGGTGGCCATGGTGGTCAAGGACGTACCTTACACTTGGTTACTCGTTATTTCTCGTGGCCTGGTGTCACAAAGGACGTTAAAACATACGTAGAACATTGTCAGACGTGCGCCCTCACGAAGGGAAAGTCAACGGCACAAGCTGGCAAATTAATTCCCCTTCCCGTTCCAAAAGAACCATGGAAGGATATATCTATAGATTTTACCACGGGTTTTCCCAAATCACGTGGCTTTGATGCTATTTGTGTAATTGTAGATCGCTTCTCTAAAGAAGTAGAGTTTATCGCTTGTAAAAAGACAATTTCTTCGAAAGAATTAGCTATTCTATTTAGAGACAATGTTTGGTGTAGACACGGACTTCCCTCTTCGATTGTTTCAGATCGAGGACCGCAATTCGCATCGGAGTTTACTTCGCAGCTTTGCACCCTTCTAGGAATAGAACAGAAGCTGTCAACCGCTTATCACCCCCAAACCGATGGCCAAACGGAGCGTATGAACCGAGAACTCCAGCAGTATCTCCGCGCTTACGTGGCTAAACGTCAAACGGAATGGGCTGATTGGTTGAAGATAGCGCAGTTCCATCACAATTCCTCCCTATCCACTGCTACCGGAACTATCCCCTTCGCTATAACAAAAAACTACTTCCCACGCATGGGATTCGAAGGCGATTCATCTCCAGCTGGTACATTCTTAGAGAAATGTGGAAAGGCACACAAAGAAGTGGAGCAGGCGTTAGAAGAAACTCAGAACCGGATGAAAGAGCAAGCGGACAAACATCGGTCCGAAGCTCCAGATTATCAAATCGGAGATTTTGTTATGTTATCCACGGACAACCTCAAATTACCTTATCCCTCCAAAAAGATGACGCAAAACTGGATCGGACCTTATCAAATCACGAAGGTCCTTCCCAATGCAGTCACACTAGACTTGCCCAATTCCATGCATATCCATCCCACGGTTAATGTCAAACGGGTCAAACCGGCTAAAGAACCATTGGAAGGGCAACCGGTCCGTCTTCCGGATCCGGTAATAGTCAACCAAGAAGGAGAAGAAGAGTATGAGGTGGATTACGTAGTGAAGTCTCAGGTTAAACAAGGACAGTTAGAGTACCTGGTTCATTGGAAAGGCTGGGACATATCGGACCGTACATGGGAAAAGGCAGCGCATTTGTCAAATGCACCCGAAGCTGTCAAAGCTTTTCACAAAAAGCACCCGTCCGCCCCACGCCGCATTAACATGACCATGGGAAATTTCTCTGCCTTGTTTCAGAAATACGAAAATCTGACAGAGGTTCCTGTGCGGAATTTGCCGAATCGCCTGGAATGCGATTCCTAGAGAGGGGATAGTGTTATAGTATTTAAAAACTTTTCAAACTTTTGCCAACAACGGTATTCGAACTCTGGACTTTGTCTACAACTTAGGGGTCAAGCCGGATTCATCTTAATCCGCTCCGGTAGTCCCTATAGCATTACATAAACTATTACATAATCAGGTCACGTGACAAAAAGTCCAGACTTAGATGAGTCAGCAATGATGTCATGGCCTAGACCCTAATCCGTGCCTGGTACCTTTTCTTATCATCGTACCATTTACCTTATTTATCTTTCCCTTTGTGTTTTCCTTATTCGGCTGTTGGTCTGTGCGCACTTCTCAATAGTATATAAGTAGCCCTGTACTTATCACAGACCCCAGTCTAATCCATTTGTTGCTTCACCGCAATTAAGTTTTAGTACTCAGCATACTCCTTCGCAAGGCCTAGTGTTGCCTTAAGTCCCCGCCGTGTTGTGACTTAGTCATAACAGTGACAGCCATTGCAGCTTGATGAATCAACCATGGTCGTGCCTCAAGTTGAAGGGCTTCAGCTTCATGACGACGAAGCCAAGCCTTTATCGAGTGAAAGGCTTGTTCAATGGGGTTGAAATCCGGAGAGTAAGGTGGCAAGTAAATCAACTTTGCTCCTGGGGAACAAAGTCAGCAAGTATCAAATAACTTTTACGGTCATCAACCTTACCACATTCATGAACAATCATTCGTTGAACTTCTGCATCGTGATGGATAGCACAGTTGTCCAATACAACCACACTCCTAGGGCCAGGATATGGAGTAAGCTCGGGAGCCTATATCTATTTGAGTGAATCAGTCTTTTGCGACCTGATAAAGATACTCACCACCTGTTCTCGGATGAAATTGATGAATCTCTCTTTAGTCACTGAACCTTCAAAGATATCAAGAGTGATCATCCCATGGGATGTGAGAGCTGGGAGAATTGAGAATCTCTGACCACGGATGAATTCGGCACGTCGGACACATGCTCGACCAAGTGGAGCATAACCGTGCGTCCGTTGACTTGTTCGACCGTCGACGCTTGACTCGTCTAACCACACAAAGTAGTGGGCAGGTATGTCACCATACTCAGCTTGCCATGTGGCACGGAGGAGTTCGTTTCGCTCTGCAGCAGTTGCAGCAACATGCTTTCGAGTGAGTGACACCCGCTGGAGGGTTCGACAGATCGTCGCAATTGAAACCTCAATATCACGATTTTCCCGTAGTAAAACCTGTAACTCATCGAGATAGCGGGAGGGGTTCGCATCGAGAAGTGATGTCAAGTAGGTGATATCGGCCGTGTTGAGGCTACGTGGGCCTCCCCGAGATCGAGCGAGAGGGTTCTGTACAGTTCCAAAAGTTCGATGGAGCCGGAGCACCTCTCGTGTGGTACGTTCACTGCATCCGGCGAGCTGGGCAATCTCGGATGTGGGCTTACCGAGCTCGTCATGCCAGATAACCATTCGCTGTCGAATCTCCAGAGAAGTATGGCGGGGCATGGTGATGTGCGGCACGACTACTCGATCATTGTCGATGTGACACAAAGTCACTCTGTTTGGCGACGCAAAGTAGACCAAACAAGCTCTGCAGTAAATCCGCGCGGCGGATTTAAATGCAAAGCACTGTAATCTTGAACCGTTACGGATTTGCTTGAGAGCTATATTGTAAGCCATACCCCATTTCTCCCTTTCATCTGGGATCGTATCTTTGTGGTCCCTTTGAGACAAAACTTGAATCACACAGTTAGCATTTTCGAATTGCCATCATGGTCTCCCCTCTTGCAGCGTACCCTATAGGTTGCAGATCGGACATCGTGGAAGGGCATTCTGAAGCACGCTCGAGGCTTCGATAGGTCGGGGAGAGTGCGCAGTGAACCGAAAAGTAACCAGCTGTTCGAACTCGCTTCACACCATTCTCATTGGATTCTATGTTTCAGAGGCGAAGCGGTAGACACGTCTCACTAGTCAGCAATGACAAGCCGAGCGGTCACAAATCGCGATCGGAGCATGTTGCATCAAAGAAGAACAGTGCTACAACCACCCGAGACATATGGGAGGTATCGTACATCCTAGCAACTTGAATGAAGTCGAGAATCGACGAGACTGACACTAGTAACATTCACTTCTGCTCTCACTCTCAGGGGCAGCGAGCTCCACAAACTTTCACTCCTCCCTGTCACGCCAACAATGAGCATACGTCGCTCCTGCGTGAAACAAAATCAACCTACAGCATAGCAGCAAGCATCTTCACTGCGTTCGGTGATGGCTGCCTCGACGAAAGGCTCAGGCTCGCTGCCCGTGTAGCGGCGGCAGATGCCACCACAGACTTTCACACCGCCCTGTTGAAACAATCAGCGTCCGTCCCTTGAAGTTGGAGGCGCAGTATAACAAGAACTTGAACTTACGGCCTTGCAGCAGCCGTCTTCGCTGCGTTCGGTGACGACAACATCGGAGGCAGGGATAGCGATAGCGGATGCAACAAGAGTGCAAAGGACGGCGACGAAGGAGAAACGCATATCGATAGAGTTCGAGTTCGAGAGAAGAAGACTTGGACACAAGTAAGCTTCGAGTGCTTGTCGTTCTGAGCAGTCGCGGTAGGGTATTTATACACCTCGTTATGTGGCAGTGGTCTGTGCGCGACGCTCGCTGATTGTGATGCAGATGCTTGTCTTCCATGCCCGGACCATGGTGAAGCGAGAGCCCCAACTAGTTCTGCTTCTGGCGCTAGGCTAAATTCGTTGATTTCTTTGTCTAGTAGGTTGGTCATTTCAAGTTGGACGCGAAGGTACGTGAGCGCGTCATGCCCCATGGAGAAGCAGCCCGAGTGAGAGCCACTAGTTGTGCTTCTGGAACTAGCCTAAATTCGTCTTGATTTCTTTGTCCAGGTTGGTCAGTTCAAGTTGGACCTCTCGAGGTTGGACGCCAAAATAGAACTGAATATACAGCGTTCGAGTTCCTTTGGTTTGTAAGTACTTCAAGTTGTTCGCAAGCGTTTTCTGAATGACTCGGTTGACATTTTCGCCTGGCACAATACCGGTCCAGGCGAACCGATTTGCGGCAAGGGATACACAAGCTGGACAACCCCGGGCGGCCCTTCCTTGAGTATGAAGCACCACTAAAGTGGTATGACAGAAAGAACTATGCCTTCCTCGTCAATCTCATCAGCGTCATGCTGATCCGGCGGTTACATAACGCCATCAGAAATTCCTGGACCCGGTTTACACTGCACAGGGTCGAGTCGATGCAGTGGGATGCGACCCCGGGCCGAACTAGAACCGCAGAGCCCAACTTGAAGAAGGTAAACTCATCCATACCTGAAGCACAGGTGGCATCATACGCTGCAGCAGTCCATCTCCATGCCCCCCCTTCTCAACCCACCTCTAGCTGTCAATAACGTTTGCGCGCCGGCGGCGAGGAACGACAAGTGAGTCTCGATCACTGGTAGCAACTGCGACGTCGTTCGCAGCTGCCACGCGCATAGACCATGAGGGTGTGTGGACAATCTTGAGGTTCATAATGTCTTCAAGTGTTGACCTCTGAGTGATATGAGGTCTGGCGGCGTTCTTTGGTACACTTAGTTCACAAGAGTAGCACAAGTGGGGGTGTGTAGGACTTTCAGACGTCAGTTCTTGGGTTCCCTGAATAGTCCTTATGATACATCACAAGTGCTTCAAGTGTGCGTCCAGTGAGCATGGATGGAATAGTACAATAAGCAAATGACAACCTCCGCAAAATCAGGTAAGTCGAATGATGAAAACCATAAAGATGAAAGCAATAAGTACGACGATGACGCTCATTATCACCAGACAGGTTGTCCCTCCACTTTTTCCTCTGAAATCCCGGAGCCGGAGCCTCTCCCTCTTCATAAACTCAAAATTGCCATCCAGTTTCTCCTGCATCGTCTCTATCACGGTCTTGTCCTTTTCTAGAGACTCGGAGAAATGAGTGGCGTTTCTGCGCAGTTGCGTGGCCATCAATGCCAGCTGTTCGGAGAGCTCTTCTTGCAGCGCGCGAGAGTTCTGGAGGATCGTTGGTGTGGCAGTGATATTCGAAGAGGAAGGTGGAGCCAATGAGGGTCCCGCGGATGCGTTAGACGTGCTCTGAGACGGCCGTGGTTCTGGCACGGTTGGCGACGAGGGTATCAGGTCCTTTACATCAGAGAGTGGTGGTGAGAGGCTGCTCTCGGCTGGGATGAGGGCAGCTTCGACGTGTGGGCTTTTGGGTTCAGGGGCTGTTTGGGGGGCGAAAGATTTGACAGGCGGGGGACGTATCGACTGGAGGAGGGGCTTCGGTCGTCGGACTGGAGGTGCTACTTGCTGCATGGACGGTCAATGTCATTTCGCAAGAGTTGTGGCAGACAAGAGTACCTGGTCTACTTGGAGCATGTAACCCTCCAGATTTTCCAGCGTCGTTTTGAAATGCTGGTAGCGTCGTTCTTCAGCCCTGTAATAAGTTAAGTTATGGATTCAGATACCACGGCAGGTGGATACACGCACGGGCTGGGGTCAACATTGTCAAGTTCGACATTCTTCAACAACAACCGGGCATGTCGGATTTCCTGAACGAAACATTTTGCGGTCAATTTCGACCAACCGGAGAGGAGATACACCAACCTGCAGCGTAGCTTGTGCTTTAATCCATGTGTCCCGCTTTGGAGGGTTGCTCTTCGTCCAGTCGTCCTCTTGAATGGACTGCTCAAGGCGTTTCATGAGCCTTGGTAGGTTAATCCTGTTGTGAAGCATCTGCTCGTCAGTTCGCATGTCGAGCAAGTCGTATGGGTCGTGTTCAAGCTGTGTCCGTAGAGCTAGAGGTTGGCGGACCGGACCTGTTGGCGGATGGGAGTAAACTTCCTGATTTGGATGTGTTAGCATCATCGATCTTTGCAGCTGTCAAGTTGTTGTTGTCCTGAACGGTTACTTCCCTTTGCCTGCTCATATCCAGCCCACCTCGGTCTTAGCGAGAACATCGAGTATGGCGTCTTCGAGCGTACATGAACAACTCAAGCGTATCAAGTCTACGGTCGAGCGGGCGACTACACACGGGGCGGGACGTGCGGTAAGGTCTCAATATGACTGAAACAAGCGCTTGAACCTGACCTACTCGCCGTGCAAAGCGAAGAGAGGCATTCCAAGAGTTGATAGCACTCACACATTCGCCTCACCCGTCTCTCAAATCGTATGCTGCTGGCAACATACATATCTTCTTCAACGACTTCCCAGACCTAGAAGAGGACGCTATTAATGCCGTTTACGATCTCTGTGAGGACCAGGACTCAAATGTGTGGTGTACGGACTCGGCGGATCAGACTTTCACTCACATTCCTGCAATAGGTTCGTACGGATGGTTACCAAGCCGTCACACAGGTTTCTTCCGTGCAACGCAGATTGGTCAAAAGGAATGCCGACGTACTTGTTCAACTCCTCCAAAGCGGTAAGTTCCGGCTCATAACCCAAGTCATGGATCATATCGTTTCCGCTTGATAATTCTCACTGGAACGCGCCCCTTGCTCTCCGTAGACGAGCCAGAAGAAGTGGCAGTGGTGAAAGTGGCCCTCCTCAAACACCTCGATATGGATCCTCCAGTAACTCTAGGCGTGTTATGCGACCAGATTGTTCCACCCGAAGAAGATCTTGATGATGAGACAAGAGAACGATTACGTTCGCTCGTATTGTCTTTCTTAGCAACAGCCGCAATGAGCGCGATACAAAAATACACCGACCCCCCGGGCTCAGATGCAGAACAAATTCTCGTCAACTCACTCCTCCTAGTACGTAGGACTGAATGCGTATAATTTGCACGCTCTCATGTCACGTAGTCTATGACCAGGCTAGGCACACACGATGTCGATGTCATCGTGAAGGATATACTTTCACGTTTACCACGCTATCGAGACGGCGCCGAAGGCGACGAGTTACTTCAAGTGATTCTTGCAAAGGCTTCTGCGTTACTTCAAACGCGATCTAACGACCCAGAACAACTGAAGATCGCGCTCCGTTATCTATCTCTGGCCCAAATGGTTACTGTTGATTTGCACGCCGCGCCGTCAATCAAACTAGTTCAATTTTACGTTAGTACTCTGACCCGGAAAATGGCTCTTCAGAAATTCTTACCGGAGGACCGAATTCGAGTCATCGCTTGGATTATGGACGCACTATTCGTGAGTGAAGCCGAGACTAGCCTTCAGGCACCGCAAATTGCGCAACTTCGAAGACAATTGGTTGAAGCCAGTTCGATTCTCTTGGAGGTTCGTCCGCATTAGAAGCTCTGATTCCCTTTGAAATAATCTTCGCAGGTGCTTTTCGATACCAAACTCTATACAGACACCCTCTGGCGCGTGGTGAAGAATCTTCTCCGTATTGTCACAACTGTACGTCCCTCTCACATAACAATAAAGGGTGAAATAACTCTTCGCAGCGCAAAGAGCTTGAAAACTGGATAACACCACCATACCTGGTTACTTCCATCTCTAAATTCCAAGTTTTGGTACATGGACAACCTCAAGAGGACATCAGCGAAATCGAAGGCCTAATAAGGGTTCGCAGTGGACCGCTTTACCCTTTTCCATTGACGCCCGACGCCTTTTTTCTTGGTTTGAGCAGTCGCTAGCTGGAGAGCAACCGTCGTCGTCTCAAGGGCCCATTCAAGGGGTGAAGACCACGGTGAAGAATGGGGGTTCTTTAGAACGACCAGCTCACCTACCGGCGCGACCCATTGGCAGTCCACCACCAATCGCGGCATTCACGAGCAGGCCTTCATCAAGACTAGCAATACAACAAGCACCCATGCGAGACGCTACGCCGCGGAACTATAACGCCTCAAACGTACCAATGTCTCCCAAGCGGTCGAGTAGTTCAGAAGATACCAGCCGATCCAAGAGGGTAAAGATGGATTCGAGAGGACAAGATGTCCCGACGCCGTCGTTACTTAGTCGAATCGCTGATGCTGGAGACACTAGCTCGGACCATTCAGGAAGGAGGCGGAAAAAGCGATCTGGCAAAGAGTTGTCGCCTGAGCCTGATCGAGTTTTATCGACGGGCTATAGCATCAAAGGCGCCGCTAGCGCACTGAGGAACGGGGAGGGCACGGTGTCTTCTTCGTTGCTTCGTAGGCTGAGTGGTGATGAGACGGATGGTGATAATGACTAGTAGGATATCTGTATCGTGTGAGGACCAATCAAAGGACTGTTCAGGGAACTCAAGAACTGACGTCTGAAAGTCCTGCCCGCTTGGTCTGAAAAGCGTACCAGGGAACGCCGCCAGACCTCATATCACTCAGAGGTCAACTTATGGTTTTCATTATTCGACTTACCTGATTTTGCGGAGGTTGTCATTTGCTTATTGTACTATTCCATCCATGCTCACTGGACGCACACTTGAAGCACTTGTAATGTATCATAAGGACCATTCAGGGAACCCAAGAACTGACGTCTGAAAGTCCTACACACCCCCACTTGTGCTACTCTTGTGAACTAAGTGTACCAAAGAACGCCGCCAGACTTGCTGATACCTCATATCAAACAGGGGTCAACACTTGAAGACATTCTGAACCTCAAGAGTCAAGATTGCCCACACACCCCCATGGTCTATGCGCGTGGCAGCTGCGAACGACGTCGCAGTTGCTACCAGTGATCGAGACTCACTTGTCGTTCCTCGCCGCCGGCGCGCAAACGTTATTGACAGCTAGAGGTGGATTGAGAAGGGAGGGGCATGGAGATGGACTGCTGCAGCGTATGATGCCACCTGTGCTTCAGGTATGGATGAGTTTACCTTCTTCAAGTTGGGCTCTGCGGTTCTAGTTCGGCCCGGGGTCGCATCCCACTGCATCGACTCGACCCTGTGCAGTGTAAACCGGGTCCAGGAATTTCTGATGGTATTATGTAACCGCCGGATCAGCATGACGCTGATGAGATACCACTTTAGTGCTGCTTCATACTCAAGGAAGGGCCGCCCGGGGTTGTGCAGCTTGTGTATCCCTTGCCGCAAATCGGTTCGCCTGGACCGGTATTGTGCCAGGCGAAAATGTCAACCGAGTCATTCAGAAAACGCTTGCGAACAACTTGAAGTACTTACAAACCAAAGGAACTCGAACGCTGTATATTCAGTTCTATTTTGGCGTCCAACCTCGAGAGGTCCAACTTGAACTGACCAACCTGGACAAAGAAATCAAGACGAATTTAGGCTAGTTCCAGAAGCACAACTAGTGGCTCTCACTCGGGCTGCTTCTCCATGGGGCATGACGCGCTCACGTACCTTCGCGTCCAACTTGAAATGACCAACCTAGACAAAGAAATCAACGAATTTAGCCTAGCGCCAGAAGCAGAACTAGTTGGGGCTCTCGCTTCACCATGGTCCGGGCATGGAAGACAAGCATCTGCTTGAAGTAAGTGCATCACAATCAGCGAGCGTCGCCCACAGACCACTGCCACATAACGAGGTGTATAAATACCCTACCGCGACTGCTCAGAACGACAAGCACTCGAAGCTTACTTGTGTCCAAGTCTTCTTCTCTCGAACTCGAACTCTATCGATATGCGTTTCTCCTTCGTCGCCGTCCTTTGCACTCTTGTTGCATCCGCTATCGCTATCCCTGCCTCCGATGTTGTCGTCACCGAACGCAGCGAAGACGGCTGCTGCAAGGCCGTAAGTTCAAGTTCTTGTTATACTGCGCCTCCAACTTCAAGGGACGGACGCTGATTGTTTCAACAGGGCGGTGTGAAAGTCTGTGGTGGCATCTGCCGCCGCTACACGGGCAGCGAGCCTGAGCCTTTCGTCGAGGCAGCCATCACCGAACGCAGTGAAGATGCTTGCTGCTATGCTGTAGGTTGATTTTGTTTCACGCAGGAGCGACGTATGCTCATTGTTGGCGTGACAGGGAGGAGTGAAAGTTTGTGGAGCTCGCTGCCCCTGAGAGTGAGAGCAGAAGTGAATGTTACTAGTGTCAGTCTCGTCGATTCTCGACTTCATTCAAGTTGCTAGGATGTACGATACCTCCCATATGTCTCGGGTGGTTGTAGCACTGTTCTTCTTTGATGCAACATGCTCCGATCGCGATTTGTGACCGCTCGGCTTGTCATTGCTGACTAGTGAGACATATCTACCGCTTCGCCTCTGAAACATAGAATCCAATGAGAATGGTGTGAAGCGAGCTCGAACAGCTGGTTACTTTTCGGTTCACTGCGCACTCTCCCCGACCTATCGAAGCCTCGAGCACGCTCGAGGATACCCTTCCACGATATCCGATCTGCAGCCTATAGGGTTTGGCTCGATAATGCTGCAAGAGGGGAGAACATGAGCGCCAAGTGTAAGCGATCACATGCACATGCCAGCATTCGAAAAAGCTAACTGCGTATTCAAGTTTTGTCTCAGCTCGCGGCATTGAAGGGACAGGGACCACGAAAATACTATCCCATTTCCCTCCCACATGGAAGGAGAAATGGGCTAAAGCTTACAAGTGTAGCTCTCGAACAAACGCGTAGCCTATGGTTCAAGATTTAGTCGAGAGGACGACCGCAGGTAATTGGCGGTATGGTAGTAGCCGAAACGAAGTGATACATTCACTGGTGGGAAACCGGAAAACGAGAATCATTGCGATGGATAATCGATGACGTCGAATCGCTGAGAAGGGAGGGCAGAGAGCACTGGGCGTGGCAACAATCACGATGAAGATATCCTCGAACCTTTCTTCGCGGTCAGCACTCGAAAGTGAATAGTCATTATACTTGGTCCAATTAAATTGTCCAGCTACGTACTGAAAGTCCTGAAAATGGTAGCAAAAAAAAACAGGATATGCAACGATATAGGTACTAAATACGAGGGTGCATGAGGGATCATCAATCATCGATCATCGATCATCAAGTCCGAACGACAAAGTGTCCAAATGAGTAAAGTCAGATGCCTAGCGTAAGCTGAGAGTCCCGAGAGTGTTGAGTGCGAGCAAGTACATTTTGAAATGAGCGTCCGCCAACGACAGTGGTCTACGAATGCGAGAGAATATTGTCAATGGAATGGTTCAGCAAGTCTTTGCGATATGTCAAATCCGCTCTCGGGTATCGAGCGGCCATGGCCTCTCGAGCAGTTCTGAGCCCAAGGTTCAGCAACACGCCAACGACGTTAGAAGAGTGACTCACTTCTTTGTTACAGTCATCAAATCCTGGGTGCTCAAGTAGGTCCGGAGAGCTTCATACAATTCGTCGTCGGAAGGATTCGGGTTGTTGCTCGGCCCAGTAAAGAAGGTGGTAGCCATGGAGTAAGCAGACGTAGGACGGACACCGCCAAGCGCAGGCGACATAGTGCGGTTCATCACCCCCGAGTTCATTGTCATGCGTGGATCAGATGGTGGAGGTGACCTTCCGTAGGCGTTTCCGATGACACCGAATTGGTTGACTGGTGGTGTGCCCACCGTGAGGCGTTCCTGTGATCCACCGCGGTAGCTTTGCCTCACGTTGACACTCGCCCTATTGAAGTCGGACACGGCACGAGAGCTTGGACGCGACGTAGGACCACGAGGATCATGAACGGCGTTCGTGTCGCGGTAATAGTCTCCTGCCTCAGACAGGCCATACTCGTACACGGATGGGCGTTGCGAGTTGGGGTGACGAGGAACCGGTGCAGGAATGTACTTGGATGGGTTCTGCTCGCCACTGAAGGAGTTGCTGGAGCCGTCTCCATAAGCCTCGGCTTCGTACTCTGCAAGCGGAATCAGAAGACCATCACTAATCGAGGCGCGGCACCACTTACCGCCCCACGTCTTGTACGGGATCATGGACTCGTTGAATTTGATATCATTGGCATCGCCGACGATCTTCTTGCCTTTTCCATCATCAAGGACGACGCGCGTGTTACCCCAACCGAACTCATCCATACGCCAGAAAGAGTAGAGTGGCAGGAAGAAACTGTAAATTGGGTACCTAGACGCAATGTTAGAGACAGTGGCGTATATGCTAGGAGTTACTCACGATATAATGTATACCACCATCCATCCGACCAGCATGAACTCTCGCTTGACGATGAAGATGAGCGCCTGTCAAGTTGTGACCCACTCGTTAGTGCACTGAAACCGTAATCGGGCATCACGTCATACCTGCAAACCATAGACTGCCGCAATCATGGCAATTGAGATGATGGGAATCGCCGATGCTCCAGTCGAGACTGAGACGATAAGCCAGACCAACTACAGATCACGATAAGCATCATGGCATACAGCGAAATCTGAGAGAACTCACGTAAATGACAGTGGCGGGCAAGATCTGCACAAAAAACAAAACGATGAGAAAAAAGAGATTCAGCGATCGCGCGGCCAGTAGTACTCACGAGTGTACTGATGAGATCGAGATACACGAAGAATCTCATCGAGAAACAACAGATACCACAAAGCTCGGGCAGAATGGCCAGCTCGCAAAGATTGTGAACGGTCGAATTGATCCAGCGACGACGTTGAGAGAACAAGACTCTCCAGGAAACTGGTGCCACGGTCCGAGCAACCGCATCTGGTTGGAACTTTGTCTTGAACGTCGGGAAGTGTTTCATGAGGAGCGTCGTCAAGAAACGATCTTCACCGAGGGAGAACAAGTTCTTCTTGTGCAGAGTGTCGACATTGGGCTCGGCGTACTCATCGATGACGCGGTTGGAAATGAAGATCGGGCGGCCCTTGTCTGCAGTGCGGATGCGGTAGAGAGTGAAACAACCGGGGAGACAAGATACGGAGCCGAACAAGCTCTCAAAGGCCTTGGCAAGGTGATGGGAGATGTAGTACTCGTAAACCTACAGTCCGACGTCAGAAAACACACGACACGCCAAAGTTGAAGGATATTCACCTGAATCATTGTCCACCAAGAACCCTCTTCGTTTTGCAACTTCGTCTCACCACAAATACCAATGACATTGGAGTCATTGATCACAGCAGCAACAAGCCGGTTCAGCGATTGAGGGGTGACAACCTGGAAGATGCCCAATCAGCATTGAGTCGATGTTCATGACGATATGTTCATGGCGATAACACTTACGGTATCGGCATCGACAGTGAAGATGTACTCGTAGAACGTAGGGTCGATACCAATGACATTGCGCATCTGGTGGTAAATCTCCAACTCCAACGGCGTCATGGCTGAATTGAAGTGCACGCGGTTGAGGTACTGCATGAGCAAGACCTGACTGTCACGCTTTCCTCTGTTTCCAGGCTTCGAGCGCTCCGTGGGCTTGCCGACCTTGACGACAACCAAGTATCTATGAAAGACGCAATCAGGATATCGGCGACATGAGGTGGGGCGAACTGAGCTTACGGGACCACATGGCCTTCGAACTCGTACAACCCCGAGTAGACCTTGCCGTAGTTGAGCTTCTGCGATCCCTGTCCGATGGACTTGAACATGAGAGGTTCCGAATTTCTTGCCGCGGGATCGACGCCGAAGATGTCCAACACGATATCAGGCGTAGGTCGTTCGTTACCGCCACCGATGATGTTGCCATCACAGATGATGAAGATCAACTTCCTCTTGTCGTCGTAATCAAGTGCAGCGAGCGAGTCGATAGTGCTCCGGAGGGAGTCCTCGCCTTCGGTGTAGCAAGGGACCTGGCACAACACAAATTTGTCCAGACGTTCGGGGAAGCGCTTCGTGCCAAGTTGGAGAGCAGCCAAGACTACGCAACATATTAGACTTGCAAGGTAACCGCAGTCACGCGAGCACCACTTACACTTCAGACCCATAGAAGCCATGATGATACTAGAGAATGCCAGAAGCATGTAATTCTGGACCTGACATCTCGCGGTGTATCTGAAATCCATCTCTCCCCAGTAGAAAGCGTTGTCCAAGCAATCCATCGTGGCAGTCACGTTCGCGGGAGCTACCGAGGCCAACGCTTTGTTGAGCTGCGAGGTGATGTCCTGACCTGCTTGCTGCTGGAAGACAGAAACAACGGCGGACGGCAAGAAGTCGTATTTAGTGACGCCAAGTTCGGTGACCTGCATCGTGTAGACATAGTCGGTCAAGTCATAGACCTTGCTGTTGTAGATGCCCCAAATTCTACACGAAAAGACGATCAGTGTCGTACATTGAGCCAGATACCAAAATCCACTCACCGTTGAATGTTCGTGTCGTTCGACTGGCCGAAGATATCGCTGGCTTCCCAAACCAGAGGTCCCTTGTAGTACTGGTTGATATTGGGCAAGTACTTCTGAGTGTACCAGCTCTCCGAATCGAGGGCAGAAGGTGTATAGGTCGAGCTTGCGCCTGAAGCATGATTGAGCTGTGAGAATACGATCTCCGTGGTGTTCTTGATGCTGATCTTCATCGTCGGATCGCTGACTAAACCAGCGCATGCTTGGTAGAGAGGTGGCGGGAAATAATACGTCAGATCCGTGCCAGCGATAGTCTGGAGTACTTGTTGACTGTTGCTGGGGCTGCCAGTGACATCACTGTGATCGCCGCGGACGAAGTTGGCGACATCGTAGACCCTCCCCTGAATAGAAACCCAGAAGTCGGTCGTTGTAGAATGCTGGGAGACCTCTTGGTAATTCCATGCATAATTGAAATTGGGGCAGAGAATGAGGCCGAAGGCGATGATGTAGAATAGAACGATGCCGTTGGCAACAAGGATGAGGAAGAAGATGGTAACTTTCTCCCGCCATGCGAGCTGGACATCGGGCCGTTTCATCCGACCGATGTGTGTGAGTACGAAGCTGGGTATGATGCCAGTGACGATCCAAACGAGATAGAGCCAGTATCGTCGAACTCTAGTGGTAGGCAGGTGTTCTTCGTAAGCTTCATGATCGGCGATACCCAGTCCCCCTCCTTTGGGCAGGAGAGGAGGAAGCGCCTCATAGGCTTCCGCTTTCTTATCCCACGTGCGAGAATCTTCAGGGTAGGGGTAGTTGGGAGAGATAGCCTGGGGGGACCCGACGGCATCAAAGACACTAGACGTTCGGGGCGGATCTTGATAAGGAGTGACTGCTCGCTCGTCGAAAAACCCATGATGCCGATCGTCGGGACCAGGGGTCTGAGGGTATTCCGTCGTCGCATCGTCCGGGAAAACGCTTTCATCTTCCTCCGACTCCTCACGCGCGAGCTTCTTCTGTTCCTTTTCCGCAGTACGCAAGACGTCTTCCACCATTTTCCAAGCAGAATACGAGAGCCATATCTTTTCACGTCCGATCACGAAGTCCGTCCCCTCCACCCATCCATTAAATTGAACGCATTGCCGAATGCGCTCCGCGTCTGAACCACGCATGGTAGGGCGATACCTCTCGCAGAACTCCGCTTGGTAGAACTCCGCAACGAAATCAACGCTTTTTCTAGAAACCACAGCAGGGAGGTTTAGGGCACGGATTTGCCCTATGACACGGCGTTTGTCGAAAGAGTTCGAGAAGCCGTTATCGTTGGGACGGATGCAGTTCAACGTCCACAGACGAGAGTTCTCGAGGTTGAACAAGACGTCCGATATACTTTGGTGAAGCTGCGTGGTGACAGGGTAGATCTTGCTGGGGTTCAAACGTGGGCTCTCCGCCGGAGTGCCGGGTAGACTCGTTACATTTCGTAGAGGACGGGAGGAAACCTGCGCCTGAACGATCGTATTTCCATCGCTCTGGTGCTTCTCCGCAGATAAGCTCGGACCGGACATGAGCTTGGCGACAAGAGAGTCCGAAGAGCCACGCAAGAGGGTGACGAAGGAGGGATCAAGGAGATCTGCATCTTTCTCGACGAAGTCGAAGATGTCGTATGAACAAGGGCCTGCATAATGATTGATACCGAACGACCGCTTCTCATCGGAGGAAGGTGAAATGAATGATGAGTGACCAACGAATTTGGAGGACAAGTCCTGTAACAAATCGCCGTCTCGCCGAGCATCCCCTTTGCCGCTTTTGAAAGTGGTTGCAGCCTTGTCAAGGACCCCGAGGAGACCACCAGGTTTCCTGCTACGCTCGGCAGTGTAAGGTCCGCGAAGGAGCTCAGCACAGGCCGAGTTATCCATCGTGACAATAGCGGGCAACGGGAGACCGTCGGCGGTAATTCGGCCATTGAAGCCTGTGTTATCGTCGAAGATGTTGCGAAGAACGTGCGATTCGACAATTTCATCTACGAGGTTGATACAAAACTCGTTGAAACCGCTTCGATGAGCCGTGATAAGGGGAGAAGTCGCTCCGACATTTGCTGGACCCCGAGTCTGGAAACCAGCTTGATCAAGGAGCACGATCTGCGTGGCAGAGCACGAGGGGGACTGCGAAAGCGGTGCGAGTTTGTAATTGGCGGATTCGACCACGAACGCAAAGAGTATAGCGTAAAGATCCTGCGCTAGCTGGTCTCTCTGCGCCGCACTCTGCCTCGCATTCAAGAGAACGGTGAAAAGTTCCTTGCGGACGTAGGTTGTCTTGTATGTCAACGCCTCGCCCAACTCCTCTGCAGAGACCCCGAGGAACCTTGCTGCTTGTTGCAGTACTGGCACATTGACGACATAAGCAGAGACGTCCTGCGCATCTGCCTCTCCAAACTCGATGTTGCCAAGCAGCAAAATGGCGCTTAGGATGCTGAAGATAGATGATATATGCTTGGATTTGAAGCCGAGCGTCTTCAGAGCGTCCCGCAGATCGTCCATGGCGATACCATCATCGCTGAATGGTCCTGCGGGAAGACGGTAGCATCCCGACGAGGCTAGAAGGGCATAATCTGAGGGCCCCTCAAGACCAAGTTGATCTCTCTCCATCGGCGTAGCACCTGCCAAGAGTTGGTAGAAGACATGGTATGACCGTTCTTCGTGTGAAAGGCGAACAAGGCGAGACTTGTCTAGGCCAAAGGCAAGGACCTTTGCTGCGCTGATGCGTCCGCGGTCGTTGAAGTGGAGTTCAGTATAGCGAGTGTGTCGTGAGGCGTTAGGGTTCGTGGGAGTCTTTGCGTTTCCGAATGAATCAAGGAGGAGGGAAAATGCCTTGATCTGCTCGACGATCTTGCCTTCTCGCTTAGAGTGAGCAGAGAGGCGAAGAATCTGATCTACTAGGAGTCGTGTGCTGGCGGTCTTCCCTGACCCCGAAATACCGCTAATAAAATTTTAGAATCGCATAGGACAGAGTTGAGTTGAGACCCACCGAGCAACGACAGCCTGCGCCTCGACTCTTCTTCTCATGAGAAGATAAATGTTGGCAGCGAGCTCGTATACATGCGGCTGAGGTGGCCTTCGAGAATCAGCCAAGCCCAGCTTGGTGTCCTTGTAACATCTCTCCTCGTATTCTTTTGCACTTGCATCGTTGACGTTAGCGAGAGTCTTGCAAGGATTGACCACCACCAATGCAGTCGAACTTATCCTGGCGTATGGCAAGTCTGCCCGAAAGCGGGCGCCAAGGACAGCGAGGATGGCATCGTCTGTAGGGTAAACGGTAGCGGAGGAAGAGATGGTAAGTAGGTCGGCGAGATCACCAGAGGTAGTGGCCTGAGGGACTGCAGAGGCCAGGGGAGAGGCCATTACCCTGGGCTAGAGAGGCAACACCGTACTATGTAGTAGACGTCGAGGTCAGAGAGGAACGGGAGACGGCGACCTGATGCCACGCAAAGAGCTGCGCCTCCGGGCCTAGTCGGTCACAGTGTAGGCCGGCGTACTTCCGGCGTGGGGCAGACGACTATTCTTAGCGGGGCCCCGGCCGGCATGGGTGACCACTACAACCAACTTGGTACAATATCGACTTCACATTAGGAATCATTCTTCCGCTCCCAGTAACATATCGAATCATGGTGACTCCAGAAAGTTGCTCAGAATGAGACCAGTATTTCAGAATAGTATGTGTTATGCTAATCATCCACTTCATCAAGGAGGGAAGGGGCTTGGGAAAACGATTCACTGGAAATAGGTGGTGCCTTGTAAATTTAGCTGTGAACGAACAAGTCGGCTCAGCATCGCTCGGAGCTACTCCGAGTCCTCGCAAGCGGCAAGTTGAAATCCTTGGTCTGACTCCAGTCGCCCACGTTCGGAGTCGGCGCTGCTGTGACAACGACTGGGGTGTCCTATTGCTCCAGATCGCAGCACACACCAACTTGATGGAACATTCTATCACAATAATTCGAGGCAATTATGGTCATTACACAAGTCGTCTGGTCTCCTAACATACAGAAACGTCACCATCGGTTCTAACGGGGCATTAATGTCAGGTCAGTCCCCCTGGTCAAACTCGGACCCTCTTGATAGGGATCAATAGGGATCGTAATCTGTCCTCGCGTTGTGGCTCGTGAGGTGATGTCAACACACTCAAAACGGTCGCCTCGTGGTCGAGCGAGGCCAAGTCTGGCAGAGTCGTCGGTCGTGGTTCCCGATGCTCCACTCCTGCATTCCTCAAGCGCTGCGGAATTGAAACTCGGTCTTTTTCTTGCTCGGTTTTTCCATTACTCTTCCTCCAATCAGGCATAGATTGATGCATATTCGAGGTTTCTACCGTCGACGAGTCATCCTTGAACCAAACGCGGCTACATGGGTACGTGCAACAGTCAACTCAGAAGCTCCAATTTGACTCAGACGACCATTTAGAAGACCACCTACCTTTACGATCAAGGGTGCTCGCTGTCCAGCTACTTCATGAGAATGGAACGGGGTCTCACAACAACCATTCGGTGGGCCACATTTCAGGGTCTAATTCAGCTCAGCGACAGGCGCGTGTTCAATTATACGTGCGTACAACCACACGGTTTACTCGGATCTCACATAGCGATTCCGGCATCGCAGATCTTCTAGAATGTAGAACGTGTTGGTGCATTATTAGCCAATCGGTCCCTCGATGCATTGCTACTGATGCAGGTCTACCGGAGGTCTCGAGTCCATGCGAGACAACTCCTTGTATTGACCATGCAATCACACTTCTGATGGTCATGCATGCGCCCTCTTTTGGTGCCATCATTTAATTTCGTTCCTCCTTCTCCTTCTGTGACGGACGTTTTGTTTGTTCGGCTTCCCCAATGGTGAGTTCCCCAGATGTCCTCTGCGAGACATTTCAATGACCCACTCAGTTCCGGGTCGCTATATACTCTCTTCCTGGAGCGCCGTATTGCTCTGCCAGCTTCAGCAGCCTACGGAGCCTTCAGTGTCTTTCTTTTGTACCACGCGGACGACACGCCATCCTGTGCCAGATTTGATATTCTTGTCTCTAAAAGAGCTTTCCATAAAAGTCGGCCATCATCCATCTTGCCCATAGCCCCTCTCGCTTGCCATTGCAAGCCGGTGTATGTGGACATTGACCCTCGACTAATTTCCCAACTTCACCAGAAATGCCCAGCGCAATCGGTTCAACTTTGCAGTTTTTGGGTACGTTTCGTCGGTCACTGGTGTACTTTGTGCTAATGCTTGTCCAGAGATTCAAGCTGCCGAAATCTCCAAGCACCAGGAGCTTCGTCTCCGGATAACCCTTGACGGGAACATCCAAGAATCTCAGGAAAGTACTTTGGACGCAGGCGTACATACATGGCGAGAACCATTCTCCTTGTAAGTCGGTCCTCGTCGGTACGATGTCCGATGCTCAATTCCCCCCAGTGATGGAAACCTCAGCTCGCAGTGCGAAATACACGTCTTGGCCAAGAAGAGGAGACTCTTCTGCTGTGCTGGGGGATACAAGGCCATCCGTACAACGCGTCTACGAATCATCGGCGAACTACTGGACACGAGAAGCAACGATGGAGGCAAGCTTGGCGTTTCATTTTAGTTGTTTATGACCATCCTAACTTTTACGTTAGTCGTCCGGCTTCCATTGTACGATTCTAGGAGAACAGACGAAAACGGCGTCGTAATGGGGAGCGTCGTGTTCATGATCGCGGACACGTCCGTCACAAACGACAGTTTGAAGCGTTTGTCCACGCGTGACAATGTCTCCTTGCAGGAGCCGGGTGCAGCATCCTCGCGCTCGCCGTTCCCCGAGGGTGTTCCGGAAAAGCTTTCTTTAGTGGCATCGAAGTCGGAAGGATCGACGTCACCCCCACCGCGTCCGAAGGCCCCCACGCCTCCGGCCTCAACGACCTCGGAATCCCCAATACATTGTCCGCCCTATATCCCTCCGCAGCCACCGCTGGTACCTTCTTCTGACGTCTTTACCCCGCAGTATCTGCAGACGGCGTCTCTATTACCTCAGTTTGACTTCGCCTGCTCTCCCCAAAAATCTGGGGTTGATCGAACCCTCTTTAAGATTGTGGCGCGTGGGGATGCTGCCTTGCATCCCAAGTACGTCCTTTCGCCGGATATTCTCTCTGACGAAACCATGACGGCAGCAGCGTCTTCGCTTATTGGCGAGGACGAGCTGTCTGGACTCGCGCCTCGAGGTCCCGCGGAAGTCGGAAGCTTTACCCCGGTTGTTTGTGAACCTCCTGAGGACATGGCTCCCGAAGGATTTGCGGATCTGTCGTTCTCCGTTCCCCCACACTTGAACGAACCCACATCGCAAACCCTCCCCACACCTTCCGATGCCCTTGGACAGAGCACTATCCCACTGATTAACATCACTCTCGCGAAGTCTTCCCGCGGCAATTCGCCGCTTGCCCCTTCATCATGTGAATCGGACGTCACCATTAAACGACCCAGCGTTCATGTCGACACGGGTTCGTCCACCCAACTCAATGTCAGTTCGGCGCTGTCGAGATCTCCGGGGTTCCTCGATGAATCCTCTCCTTATTCCCATCCAGCTATATTGGCGAGTCCGCAGCCGGCGACATCCACAACTAACACTAGCAGTCCCGGCCTATCACCCTTCTCACGGACTTCTATGATGGAGTCTCCTAGCACCGCCGCAACCACCCCGTCAGCGACGTCTGACGTTCCAAAAGACGCGCTAACCTCTCCCCCTGGCTCTGCCACCAAGCGGAAAGAGCGCCCGACGATCGACACGAGTTGCGTTGGACCAAGGGGTCAGGTCAAGAAATACAGGAACGGCTCGGTGCCACCCGTCCACGTGCCGGTTAAACTTCGCAATTCCTCCCTCGATCTCCCTCGACACCCTGAGTATGAGAGGTTCGAACCAAACCCTTCGATGTATTCCATCGCACCGTCTATCTCCCCTCGGCACTCGAAGAAGAGCGGTGACCTGAGGTCCCCATCGCAGCGACCTGGAAGCCGACAAGGACTTGCTCCGAACAATCGCGCTCCAAGCGTCCGTAGGGAGCCCCTGGAGTTCGACGATGCTCAGATATGCCTTGACACCGCCAACCTTGGCGACCAAGAGGTTGCAACGTTCCTCATAGAAGTCGACGCAGCCTTGTCAGCGATCGTAAATGGGTCCCCAGCCGTTGCTGCTGACAGTCGTGCATTTTTGGCAGTGCCGAGTGCAAACAGTCGATTTGCCAGTCGCCACCAGAGTCGCAAGCCTTCATCTCAACATATGCGGGCTGATTTATCGGCCACTATAAGGAGCCATGACAAGGACGGTGCGGCTCGGACAGGTTTCAGCCTCGTGGCTACATCGCACCCATCACCTCATCCAGACGTCATTCCCTCCCGGACTGTATCGCCTCTCTCCGGCCATGCAGATTCCATTCCACGACTTTTGTCGCAACTCGACAGGAACGCAGGTTCCTCACACAATGCAGTGCGTGGCTTCCCACTACCGCAGCGTGTGTCTCCACTGCCCTCTCCACGACATGAGCGCGTCGAGTGGATCCCTTCGGCTCTTGTATAATTGGTGTCTATGCGGGCGAAAGATCCCCTACAGCTCGGTGCAGCGGACTCTTACTATGGCGATGAGTCTGACGGTAATGAAAAATCTCAGAGACGACGTCAGAGCTGCCAAGGCGGTTGCTTTGCCGAGTTCGCTCGCCACCAATAGTCTCCTTATGATCCGTTTCTTTGCGATCCTTCCATGAAGCTAACCAGCCCCGGAGGCGAAAATAAAGTCTTGCGCCTTCGTATTTGCTTATTGTCCTGTGGGCCCCGTGGCTCGACGTCACGGCTAAGGCCATGTTGAATACTACTAATAGCTTAGCCAGCGCTAGCTTGTTGTCTATATATCATATTTGCTTAGCGTAGTACTGGCTTTAGCATATTGGCCCCACTGTACATAAATTATAGTTCGTTGCCGAAATAGTACATATGTGCCATTTGCATCCATATGCATCCCTTCATCAACCTTTCATCGGCAGTTTGCAACACGCAGCAATGACGAACTACGGACATCATGTAGTCTGACGGTGCGCAGTGATCTATAGTCCCCAAGGTGGATCCACTTTGTCGTCAGCGTCTGACCGCCCCCACTCCAATCGGACCGAAGTTCATTCATGCCGGAACTCGAACTGCGACCCTGAACGTAAGGGTAATTGTGCGCTTTTCGAGTTCGTCGCACAAGGAAATTGGGTGGACGCCAACACCATCCTAGTACTCAGGCAGGCCGCTTCTCCCCGGATCGAACAGACACTTTTCGAAGCAACAAGCGCGACTGCAGGTCGCGTATACACGGATCCATCCTGAACAGAACCCTCGGTGACATCACGAAGGACTTCCGCTATTCAATAGCTGCGGCGGATATTTACTACAACGAGGGTGCGTGTTTGGATAGCACCCCAAACACGCGTCATCTAGACCAGCAGGATGCATGCATGTTTCACCCACGCAAAGCACTAACCGCTCATCTCCTTCTCAGTCACACCATATCCGTGACTACTCGGGGAGCCGATGTGACTCGGTGTTCCCATTATACGAAGGTTGAGCGGTGTCGGGGTTTCATCACCCGTTCATAATTCCGCCATACTAAAACACAATGTCAGCGCTTCCTTGCTATACCGAACGAAGCTCGTATCAGCCCCGACCTTTCTCTCGTCTTTCCACCTCGAGGATGTCGCGACCCAAGGGTCCACTTGTGAGCGTCCCTCACTTTGATCTCTCCCCCACTTTGGAAGATGCTGACAGTGCATTTCGTCCTCAGCAGCCCGCTGTCAGTTCTCCAAAGAACATTGTCGTTTTTGGGGAAAGCGGAGTGGGGAAAAGCTCCCTGATTAATCTGATCGCTGGTCGATCAATCGCCGCCACCTCGAGTAGCGCGAAAGGGTGCACCTTCCAGCATAGAAAATATGAATTAGAGGTCGACGGCACTAAATACGCATTTTGGGACACAGCGGGCCTTGACGAAGGGTCGTATGGAACGATGCCGGCGGAGGTAGCAGAGGCAAACCTAAAACAACTCCTGCACGAGTTGATCAAGACGAACGGGATTCACTCCCTGATCTACTGTGTCAGGGCCTCCCGCCTTCGACAGACCTTACTCGGCAACTATAACGTCTTCTACTCCGCTATCTGTCGAAAGAAGGTTCCCATTGCGGTCGTCGTGACCGGTTTGGAGAATTACGATGGAGCGATGGAAGATTGGTGGACGGGCAACGAGGCAGAGTTCGCCACGCTTCGAATGCACTTTGACGCCCATGCCTGCGTCACCACGCTCAATGCTGAAAAGGTCAACTCTCCCCTACTCAAACAGCGCTGCGCCGAGTCCAGACAAACCGTTCTCTCGATGGTCGGGAGCACGTGTACACGTACCCATTGGGGAACCGCACAAGACAGCTGGGCATCGTCAGCTCTTGCTGACGTAAGGGCGATGTTCAAGCCTGCTCGGAAGAATAACTCCCAGCCGATCCCCATCGTCGCCATGTACGAGCTTCCCGAAAAGCTAGAGCCCATCGGTTCTGCAAAGGATAAATCGCCGTTCGAGGGCCGCCTCATGGACGTCGCAGGCAGTCCCTTCATCGTGTATCACATCCGCGACCAACAGTTGTTGTCTGGCGCTCGATTCGATAAACAGATCCTTCCTCGCAGACCAGATCTCCTTATCTTCTGTGCATCCGTTCGCGCCAACCACGAGGAGTGCTGGAGGAGGGTTGCCGCCTTCTATGGGTCGTATGGTGGAGATACGAGGCCTTTGCTAATCGTTGCAAAGGATTCGACGGCCGACGAGGCTGCACGCGACTGGTGGAGCAGGTCTATCGACCCCTCTAGGAAGCTCCAGGCAATCGTGCGTGCACTCCCGCCTCAGGGAAGCCCACGAGCGCCAATCGCAGTCGAGAAGCTTCAGAAGACGATTCAAACACGCTCGCTTCAGCCAGTCGAAGTCACCCCGGGCGGGTGCTTCTCGTGGTTGGGTGGCGGCAAGCGGCGGTTGAAGCTGCAGTCGGGAGACTACCAAGAGGATGGTTTGGCAAGGGGGAAGGTGTGGGCCCCTTGGAGCTTACGCTGACCACGAAATCGTCGCGCGCGAGCAACCTTGTTAGATGTTGTAGATTCGAGGCGTTATTCATAACTAATACTCATCTGAGTACGTATGGACTAGATTTCCGCAGTCTTAGAGGGCGAAGAGAAGGATGGGGTTGATGTACTTATGTGTATGTATATATATAGATGAACTTTTGTAGTCGTTTGGTATAGACAGCGCGCCGAACACACCACTTCCTCGATGTGCGATATTCTGCCAACGTTGTGGACCGACATCGCGAGTCGATGGCCCCTGAATGAAGGGTGGTTATTGAGGCACCATGTCACTTGATGTCAAGCTGCGGAGTGGTTCCACCACACATGCGACGGCGAGACGCATCAGTACACACAAACTGCAGGCTAAGATCGATCCCGACAGTCCCCGACATGTCATCTATATGATGAACCACACCAGTCCAATTAATGGGGGACTCACGGAGCCGGAAGTGCCCCACTCCAGCCTACTAGTGATTCATACGTCAAGATTGAAGAGCTTGATCTCGCAGACTCACACCGACGCTGCAGTCCTTAGACAACATCGTCCTAGTCCGCCTTCATCGCGGGTTCGGGGGAATTCTCCCATGAGCCCCTCGTCGAAACACGCGGTGTATGGTTGCTGCGCCGACCACTCTGTAAAATCTTTTTCGTCCCTCTATGCGAAACTCGTGTTTCTTCGCAGATGCATATGCAAGCATAGCCACCCGCCCGCTTGATCACCGTCAACTAGACGGGCAGCTGCGCTTGCATGGCCTGCTACCGTCGGCGCAAATCGCCCTCGCAACCTGTTGATTTTCCAAAATACCATCAACACATGGAAAACCCTTCAGTGATCCTTTGTGAATGACAGTGACGAGCATCAGGATGAGATGCAACGCGTAGTCTAGTTCAAATAAGACCGTCGACATTCACAATCTGAACCAGTGAATGCGCAACGGACATTGACTTACTGAACCCACCACGGTAAGCAAACTTGCCAAACCCTGTGGTACCTCGCCACTTCCACCTCCACGGACAAACTTCCATTTTTTCAGGTACGGCTGCTCCACAAACCTTCACTTCACGACCGCCAGAAAATTCAACGCTGCTGCGTCGCATCCATGACCAATCGTACGTTTTCATTTACGATGTGGAATGAGGAACACCACGGAGACTCATCTGCAGAAAACGCCACCAGGCCTGTGATCGGAACAGTTTGGCAAGCCGCAAGATCCACGATCGATTGTGGGGCTGAAATACGTTCAAACTCAACTGAATTGGGACCAATGCACGAGGCAGTAACAACAGCCCATCAAGCGCAAAACGAGAAATGCATACTGCGTGCCCGCGATGGGCCGTCTAATGACGTTCGTCATTAGGCATGCTCAGGCTACGACCTACAAGTGGAGCAAGCGTAAATACGTACAATCGATTGCTTCGTTGATTGGATGCGGAAGCCTGTTGGATAGATTGACACCTGATGGCGGCTGAAGTTCCGTCGTGGAGGGCGTAGTACCTTTTTCTTGGCTCAGTAATATATCTGTTGCGTAGGACGGTCTTACATCCTTACCTTACAGTAGTCAGTCCCGAAAGAAGTTCCAATGAGGATAAGATCTTACCAACTGCGTATGGCTTACCGCGCCCACTGTCACCCCTATGTTCCGAGCCTCGTGTCTAGGCTCGCATCAATATGAAGAACGCATCAGAAGGTTCCTTGAAAGGCAGTACGAACTTGTTCAGTTCATAGGGGGTTCTCATACTTTTGGGGACGTCTTTTCGCTAAAGCCTAGAGGATCACCTAACCGCGTAACGTAGCCTGCTGGTCACACGACCTGGGGTAATAGAGGGTGCCGCCATAGCGGGTAAGCTGGGACGATTTTGATCAAACTTGATTAAGATCGTACAATTGATTCTCAGGACGGCAGGCCGGATCTTGTGAAGGAAGCCAACGTATTGAGGGTCGATGACTCGATGACGAACCTGGAAGCGGCGAAAAGGTAACCTACAATTATAATAGACATGGACTGACCAAGCTCAGACTCTGGATTCTCATGCTACCGTTCGATGAGGAATTTCCACAATGTCGAGAAGAAGGTTAGGTTCTAACCTCTGGATGAGGGTTCACTGCGTTCAAGTTCATGTGAATGAACCTGTCAACCGACACCGAGTCGCAAGTTCCGACTCACCGAGTGATGTATCAAGCTTTTGTCCGAAACGGTCGCTCACCTTACATGTCCGACACCTGAGGTCGTTCACATCATTCGAGTAGGGCAATCTTCTTTGTGTGCCGACGAGTCCCTTTTCTGGACTTTGATGGCTGTCAACGAGGTTGTCACGAGGTCTTTGTTCGGGTTGCACCCACATCAACCAAAGTGGCTAGTCGTAATGACAGTTGCTTTCAAGAGTTGCTTATTTCCCCGTCGCATCCGAGTCCATCAAGTTTCTATCTCCTTCTTGTCGTCCCCTCTGACACAGACCTCCGCGAACATATAACGTTGGACCTGATCCAGTCACGCAATCGCGCCGCGCTGAAGTTCAGGCACCTCTTTCGAGTACTTCATCCTCCCTCAGTGTGGCACGCGCCCTACATCATCTGACCCCATCGCGAGGACATGCCAGCGATCGAACAGATCCCAAGCAGTCGCATTGTCTTGTATCAGACAACCGGTCTCACTCTACCAGCTGATCGGTCGCAACTCGCGTCTAAATCCCTCGTGACTCTTCAGCTCGTATATAATGCATACGGGAACTGACCTCCGACGAATCTCGTGTTTGAGTTTCATTTCAAGCTGCATTGCTTCCCGCATCTTTTCCGCCGACCCCTTCGTCTGCTCAACTGAAACGAGGGGATGCAGTGACAATCAACTCGTCCCTGTACCTTCCTTGTTGGGCTCCACCACGAGACTCCTTAGCAGTTACAGTTGCAGGATTGGACCAGCTCCAGAGGTACGCCTCGTCGCTTGACACTGAAAGGTTAGCAAGAGGACATATCCCCTTGCTTCCAATGCAATTCCATCTCACTAGTGGGATGGAATGCTCCTCCCCTCGGGGAAGTAACCCACTTATCGTCAACGGTGCATCATCGTTACCCACGACTACTCACGACTCATCGGCCCGTCCGGAAGGCAAACTCTCCTCTGCTCTTCCCGATGCTAATCAAATGTGAAACACGAACCAACCCACCGAGTTCCCGCCCAACCTTCATCATCGTGGCTTTCCCACGCCTCTTGCTCCGGAAATCACGGCCAAGCTCTTCCGCGTCAGACAACTTGAAACCCACGCGATTCCTGCCAATAAGTATGATACCTAACGTCAAAAATACGCCACCGTCGAGACGTATCCTTGCAGCAATATGTACCGACTCCGACTCAGGTTCTCGGCAGGATCAAAGACACGGTCCCCTCGCCGCAATCACCGCGTCACCAGCCAAACGTGCTCACGATCCACGACGCATCCACCTCAAGGCTCATGGAAGCGACATAGCATAATAGCCTAAACTCTTTCGCATGTCATCAAAACTGCCTAACCACGACGCGGTGTCATCGACATCAAAAACGTGCCTCCACGGGGAGTCGGAGGCGTACTCCGAATCGTAAGACGACTGTACAAATCCAATGAGCACTTACACTGGATCCAGACGGATGGACAAGACGTGCTACTGATGAGTGGCTAGCTAGCCAGCTGACGTCGTATATTGGCAGCAATCAAAACGTGCCAATAGCGGGACGGATCCATAGAACTCGAATCTCTGCCGGCGCCTAATCCTATGCTTTACTTAAGCCTCGGGTCTCCGGACATCAACGACATGTACACATGGAGGGAACGCGTGCGGTAGTCCCGCTTGAAACGGCTCAGCTGCCCTACAGGTCAATTCTTCCAATTCCATGTTCTATCATTGGTGGATGGGCATTCACAAGCTACTTACTTTGATGTTCGTGCGAGCCTTCCAATCCTTCCCATGCCCAACCTGTCACACCAACATGCACGAGACCAGTTTAGTCTTTCAAGTTATACTTGTATGTGAGGCAGAGCCGCTTAGCGACATCCTCTTTTCCGTGTTCTACGAATACAAGTTACTTGCATGCTACACGATAACGAATCTTCTAATCACACACTTGCCGGAAGAAAATGTAAAGAGTCCACGACGAAAACCCCCAAAGTAAGTAAATTATACTGTCGTACAACAAGTTGAACAACAACAAAACCCAAAACGCCAACGCGCACACATGCGCAGAACCAAGAAAAAAAAGGAGAGGCGAGGAACAGTACACATGACCTCACCCTAAAACAACCACAAATCCAGGTCCAGGTCCCCCTTGAAAACGAGAGAAATGAAAGACAAAAGAGCGACTCCGAGCGACAGATTGGTACCGAGGAATGTCCATGCACGACAGACACCCTCGTGCCTCTCCTGGACCAGTTGGCCACACGACCTCCATGCGTGGGATAAGTTACCATAAAATAGTCTGATTGGATTCCATATTCTATCATAAGTGCATGCGCAGTATATCCGAGAAACCGAGGCGATGGTGGCGGACAAAAGTAGGCCAGCGTGTAAGAGTTGCGAGGATACGAGTCGTACGTCGTCCTGGACAGCCAGTCGTGACGTGCGCCGGTAGATGATGATGTATATTGCATGACGCATATAGGCCGGTTGATGACCAAACGCCATGTGCTTACTCACCTCTCCGGTGGCGTCGCCAGTGCGATGGCCTGGGAACTCGGAAAGTAGCGACGGCGGGATGAGGATGCCGGGACCTACGTCGCCGCCGTAATGAAACCATCACTTTGCGCGCTGTGATCTCAAACTCCCCGATCCCGGTCCTAAAGTTCCCGATCCCAAGATGTGGGCACCGGGCGGCGTTCAAAACACCCACCATTTCCCACCGCCTAGACCCAGACTAGACAATCGGCCTTTTCCGCCCCCAAGGTTGAAACCGACGAAAGATTTCCGTGCGGTTCGACGGTCTTCCTCTTCAGGGGGTGCCCCGAGACCAGCGACACTTGCGAAAGAGACGTAGCCTGGGAGTTGCCTTAGAGCGTGGGAAGCTGCGTCCGGGTCAAATGATGAATGTCGACCAGGGGACCGCGGAGGCGAGTGGGCGTATGCCTCGGCTGTGTGAGAGCGATGGTCGGACACAACAGTCGTTACCGTACGTCCAGTACGTTTTGAGGGTGAAGTCGCAAACGGTGGTGGTGATGGCGGCAGTGGGGTAAACATCCAGGGCGAGTCCGGATATTGACGTTTCAGTAGTTCTTTTTCCGGTGACCTTGGTGTTTGGGGTAAGGAACGTGGTGATCGAGGGTTGTGGGGGGACTGCTGAAGGACATAGGGTGGAGAGGATGGCCGATGGGGGGAGGTTACTGGCCGACCTCGTGACATAGACAGGGACTGTGTATGTTGATGACCCGTTGCGGACAACCTTTTCGGTAGGGGCGTCGAGGGTAAGCATAAATCGACATCTGGGGTGGTTATATGCGTCTGGTGTGATTCGTTCGACTGTGTACGGCAGTTAGATAGTGAGCCAATGGAGGAAGGGAGTGATGCGATTGATGACTGGGTGTATGTCAGCACCTGCGTGCATGGGGAAAGGATGAGACCGAGACCAAACGAAATGAAGACTCACTTCCAAAGAAGAAGTCTCCTTCTCCAATCCAGCTTCCTTCGTTCCATGAATGACAGTGTCTAGACGATTCCGTAGCACAGCCTCATGCGGCGCTGGGTCATGGTATGGATCCGCTAGCTTCTCCTGCGCGTGTTGCGCGTGTGAGACATGGCGTGGCGCTTTAGGCTCTGAACGCGCTGAACGTGATGAGCCGGAAAAAGAAGAGGAGCGGAGCAGCTGAGAGTATGAGGCGTGTTCGTTCTGATCTGGGACGTAGAAACTCGACGAATGACCATGACCAAGAGCGGAAGTAGCACTATTTCTCCGAGAGGAGCAACGGAGGATCGCAGATTGGAAAATGTCGTCGTCGTCGTCGCAGTCACTCGTTACTGAGCGAGAGCGGGATGAAGCGCGGACAGCGTTTGAGCGCATGTTGTCGTCCCTTCGGAGGGTATCCCTGAGGAGACGTTCTGAGCGGGAAGATGGACGTGGACTCGAGGTTGGGGAGGATGGTAGAGCGAGGGTAGACATTGCCTGAGGTGAGGATGCTGTGGGAGCGGAAGGGAAAGGAGGGAGAGACATGACTTGCTAAGCGTGGTATGTATATAGGTGACAGGGGAGAAGGGCAAGGTGGGTTGATCGTGTGACTTTGCCTCACTGTCTGCACGAGGACGAGGAATGACACGGTCCTCTGAGAGAGAGGGCTGGGACACACACAGGATTATACCAGGTTAAACCAGGTCAAACCTCGAATTCAGAATTTCCGAGTCAGACCAGACCAAACTCTGTTTATTCCGTGCAAATCAACCGCGGATTTATTCAGCGCAACCCCAGAATTTTGAGCCGCCCATCGATTACATCTTCGGATGGGAACGTCCCTAACTTCCTTTCCAAGGAAGTTATCCCGGTCGCCGTTCCTTCTTCCGGCACCGCCAGCGAGCGCCAGCGTCGTTGTGAATGCCAATGGAATGCCAGCTGTTCTGTCACATGTAGCGATATATTCACTACATTTTCTCCCCAACCTTTGTTCCTCCGAGGGTTGCGGTCACACCCGGAATCCGTACCTGTCAAAGTCCACTGCCCCCGAGATTCAACCTAGACATCTCCCCACGTTCAATCTTCTCTGTTCACCCACATGAAACAACCATATATACAAGGACTTGAAAGGGTCGCTCTGATCGTCTCTTCCTCATCCTTGTCATTAAGCTCGTCGCGCACTGTGACAAAGTTTTAGATGCTCCTCCTTACCTCCATTCGCACATACCCCTCATACACATGTCTTGGTCTCGGTTTATTTTTGTAAATTGGCATCATTTACTCAACTAGATGTCCTTCCTGTCAGATCGATATCTGGATACTAACATCTACACCCGTCGTTTTTCGCGATCGTTGAATGAGTAATCCGGGACCGTCCTTCCGACCTTTACTGACACTGCTATCTCTGTTACACCTCATATTGCACTTCCGTGACACATCGTATACACATAGTATCCAGTCTGTGACCACTCTTCCACCTTAACACCACAAGATGCTGACGCAGTGCAGGCTACACATGTCTTTCCGGCTATTTGCTCCTCGTGTCACCCCATTCGACTTTGGAAACGAGTCCACCACAAGCTTCATGTTCCGGTTTGTCGAACATCGCACCTCCTCTCTGATTACGGAAACTTCGGACACACGGTTTCATGTCCTCCCAGCTAGTCTGTTTGCTTTACCAAACTTCCATTCATGACGTCCTGAGATGTATATACATTCCCGTATACCCCGCACGTCCTTCCATCTCGTGATCAACAGAAACCTGTGCGCCGCCGCCACCGCCTTCGATGATATGACTTCTTGTTCCCGTGTTCCGGTCGATTTTGCGTTGGGGTACTCAAAGTAAGTACGTGTAGTCCCCTCGGAATTCGTTGCGACATGTTCCAGAACCTTCTGCTGCGTCCACAACGAGCGAAGAGAAACATATCGATTTTCTGCCCGATATAATACATCAGTCCATCTGTACCTCGTGCTCCCCCGATTCCCCTATTTCCTATCGTAGTAGGTATGGATACTATCGATCATTTCAGTACCTGACACAGACGTCGGACTCCATCAGCGTTTCAGCTCTACTCAATAGCCCACTTATAAGTCAAGTGTCGAACCACTTTCACGGAAGGCTCCTTCCTTTCCTGTGCCGACCCCGTAACCCGGGCGATAGTGAAAACTACCTGCGCATCACGACGCGTCGCAAGAAGCACTTCATCACGGGGACGAACAACCCCGCCTGGTTGAAGAATCCTATCGGTGCATACGTTGCTCCATCTACCCTTGCGGATCCTCTCCTCTTGGAGCATGGAGCCGCCATCGCTATCCGAAGCACTTAGACTGCCCAGGTATCTGGTGTTATACAAGCGCCAATAGCGAATATCGCTAGTAATCTTGTCACAGCGCCTTTACGGTACGAATGGCGATACTAGCGCTTCCTGTCATTGGGTGCCACCGCCGGACGATCAGTCCAATGAGATAAACGCCTCACCGATGGTGTCCCACAGGCGTAAGTGTTCGACGCTACTTACCTTCCGAACTCCAAAACTCCAATGACTAGGGGATGATTGGAATGATCCATGATCGGTTGATCACTTGGTGACGTCCTACTCCGATGTCCGCCTGAGTATCGTATCCAATGCAGTCTGGATATGACCTCCACTCGGCGAGCCAAGAGCGAGCTCTGCTTCGTTGAACTTGTGACGTCCTTGTCTTGTCTGACGCACGAACGACCGATTCTCTTCGCCGTAATGAGTGGAGCAAGCGGTACGATGAACACGCACGAACGCACATGCGTCATAAGAACTCACCAGCAACATAGATGTGGATAATATATTTCCTTTCTTGAAGATCCACTGGCACGACCCTTAGAGTAATATTTGAACACCGTGTCTCCAAGTCTCCCTCGTCGATACTACCGATGTGATCCCCAGAGATATATATGCTTCCCGCGGATCGCAATGACGTCCGGGGCACCAGCAAGGATATCAATATATCATGGTCGGGGATACATTGCACTCGTAGTAGGTGCTGCTCCACAGTGTGACTCCACTTGCTGGATTGGTTGATTCTCACCCTTGCAAATGAGAGTGTCACAGCGTTGAACCTCCTTCGAGGACCTCTGGTTAGCTCTCAGGCCCGGGTACCCTGGGCCCGAACCTAGTCACCACAGGCACCCAATCAATCAACCGCCTCCCCAACCATGCCATGCGTCCACTCATCGACTCCATCGACCTCATGTGGACATGACACATGTTCATGTTGCCTACCGAAAGATAAGTACCAGCTTCAACCTCAAGATTGACTTGATTTGCCACGCAACAACTTTCTTTGACAGCGCCTTCAGTTGCCTTGAAAGACTCCGATCGACATTTCAAATAGACTTCAGACATGAGAAGAGACTCGTCCATAAGTTTAATGCTCAGGCGCGCTGCACGGTGCTTGTGGACCTACTTGCCATTAGATACATACCGGGTGACGGGTTAAAACGTTCGAGGTGACTATGCCATAGGACCTCGCGCGCCACTACACACCTCGAGGTTTGATGGCCCGGGAAGGTTTGCAAAGCAGGTACACACTCCTTGTAGGTCCTTGTGTTTTAATGAACCTACTTGCATCCCAGGGACCTTCGTATGCATATATGCATTTCAACCCTCCGGTTTTTCAATCAACCAGCTGCCAATCATCGGGAAATTCCAGTTCAAATCATGCATCATGCCTGGTCGATTTCAAATTTGAAAACACCCTCCTTCGACGACGCCTTTCTTTGGAAGTACATGCAGGAAATCTCCGAACTACCACCATGATTCAAATGTGCAGCCGAACGCTCATGGGAGCGGGAACTGCTCGCCGTGTCGCATTTGCATTTGGAAGATCATCTGATTCTGAAGCAGCAGCTGTATTTGCGCATGTTTTTGGTGTCGGTCGGGCCTGACTGATTCTTTTGCCAATTTGAACGCGATCTAGGCAACTGATGAAGTTGAACTTGAATTTCTCCTTCAGGTAGTCGCATATCACGATCAGTACCTGGAGTCTTTAGTAGTATCGACTTCCATTGTGGCGATTTTGCAATTAGGTTTCGACAAGACAAGAGATGCGTGCATGCCTCCCATGAATGAAGCTGAAGGTCTGGGTCCCTGTCAAAGACCCTGAAATAAGATGATACCAACCCCTTGCGCCTACGCGCCCATTTACTTCCTCGTCAAGAGTTGGCGCATTTGCCCGAGGTCATTTGATCGACTTGCGACCACCTTCCGGGGCTTCTGCCATTCCCCTTTCCTTTCCTTTTTCTCATCGCCGCGTCTACGAACGCGACGATGGGTAGGCTATCGATCTCTGGATGTTCGAGTTGTCTGCTCTTTGGGACAATGATAATTCGTAATCGTGCTGGCGGAGACTTGACATATGCAGAGTCTTTGGAACTTTCCTAGTCTCCAGTACTAGCTGAACTAATAAACAATATGACAGTCGATATCGTCATTAGAGCTCGCTTACTACCACTTACCTCCAACGAGTCACGGTAAGATATCTGAGGGAACTTGGTAGCCAATATTCGATAACCTGATACGGCTTGTTCAAATTCATGTCTCTCCGCATCGTCGCCGAAATGAATCTCTTGAAAGTACTTACCAAACATCGTGACAGCTCTGGGATGCACCCCAGATCTCGGAAAATCCGCCCAATTCAACTCGTCTGACACAGGGACCTTGGCGAATATGCCAAGCTCAAGATCCGAAACCTCGATCTCCGTAGATTCGAGACAGAATGACAGAACACCATTTCTGATCTTGGGATGCTGTGTACGTTACAGCAATGTCGAGTGCCCCTGACTGATTCTGACTCAGTGGGTATAAAATTGGCGTCCAAGAATGGATAAGGATACAGTGGGTATGTTGGTCCGTGCCAGATAATGATCTTCTGGGTCGTCATAGATGAACGAGAGGGGAGAAACTTGGGTGCATCTCGAGTGTTAACACGGCGGTTCACTGGAGGATTGCTGATGTTTCTCGCCAATTTTATCACTGAGTGTGAACGTTATTTGCCCTATCGTGATTCTTTCCTCTTGTTCGTCAACAAATGGCAGAGCATCATGCAATGACAATGTACAACCTGCGAAGCGAGGTGCTGGTAAGCGTTGGGTAAAAACAAGCTCCAGTGACTGGAATACTCACTTGTTTCTGAGCCGCTACTCTGAGATCGTCCTAGGGCGCTCCGAGTCGCACGTCTCGTGCGTCGGATGCATGTGTACCCCATCAGGAATCGCCTCTCAATCGCGACGTCGAGTATATCACCATCATTTATGGGCGTCCTTTGAGTTTCGAGTCGTCAATACTTTTTTGTCAAGAAAGGACTGTAACAAGTTCAACGGAAAAAGGCATCTCACCGTGAGAATTTGTCTGGCCACTTCGTACACCAGACGTTTGGTTCACTACTTGGTCTGTTCCCAACTTTCACCAGCGACGAGACAAAGACTTGATTCCCGATATGTACCTAGTCTCCCGTAAGCAGACCCAAGAGTCGGGATGAAGACAGTCGTTCACCCTCCACTAGGGTCTGCTTCCAACAGAGGGCCTGATACCGTAGTGCAGCATTCGGCGTTTAAAATCCATATTTGGACGATGCCGACGGTCGGCAGACGGGCCGCGGAGTTTTTTGATCGACCCCTTGATGTTCAACGTCCCCCAAAGTAACTTGAGAAATATCGCGCTCGTTGAGCCCCTTTCCAACTACATATTCCACTCGTTATCAAAATGGATACCCCTTCTAATCATTCAACTTTCATTCCCTACTCAAATCAGCCCACTCTCTTTATCTTTTACCACGGCACTCCACATCCTAGCACTCAGTCTCCGGCCGTTTGGACTCCAGTGATGCAGAGCAATCTACCCCCTCCTCTTACTCCCAAAAGGTCTCCCTCGAAGCGGAAACACCCCCGGGATGAGAACGAGTTGCCAGTTTTCACGGAGTCCCCAACCCGACCCTCACCTTCCAAAAAAAGGCGTAAATCACCGAGATCGCCTGAGGACAAGTTGCATGCCGTGTTTGACACGCTGCGAGATGTTAATTGGACGCTCTCGGATTTACTCTACCACCTCTTTCGACTACGGGACCAAGACAACCACATTGCCACCTGCTCACATCGACATGCTGGATACGTCCAGCATTTCCTTCGAGGAAAAGGCAAAATAACCCCGGCATTCATACTTGACGTATGGCTGCGTAACGCGGACGGGCGAGTTCCTCCCGGATCCGCAGAATTCAACGACATGTACTCCACAACGAAGGATTGCCGTACGATCAAGTCAGTGCGTCCCGCGTTAACATCGTTCGCGGTTCAGCTCGTGAGGACAAGAATCTGCGCTGAAGGCCGACGTACTCTCCATGTGACTTCTGGTATGGATGGGTCGATTTGTCTACAAGGGTGTCGGTGGCGACAAAGATCTGTGCCAATGGGTCGTCATTGAGGAACGCCAATGATCGTTCGTTGTAGGAGTGCCAGTTCAGTGAGTTGTACAAGCGTATTGACTTCTCGCTTCGCAGTTTCCGTCGCTTCGATTCACGGTACAGGTGAACAGCGACGCGGAATCCAAAGGCGATGGTGCGACAGAAGATGACCGTTGTTCCCTCGATGTCCAAGAGCCAGTCCAACTCGGGGAAATGCAGGCTCTGCGAGCTCGACTGCATTATGCGAAAAACGAGCCGAATGTCGGGCCGTAAGTTGGATCGTCGAATAAGATGGAACAGGCCATCCTTCAAGCCCAGTGTTTGGCGAACACTTTTGGTCGGCTTGCCTGCTGCGAGTGTTGCCGTGGTCGCAATAAGAGGGGGGAAGGTAAGGAGGCGAGCTCGGAGGCGGCCAATTTCCAAATAAGCAGGTCGAAGAGTTTTGCCCCAGGAATTGAGCAGGTGAGCTTCATCGACAGCCAAAAAGACGATTCGTTTGCTGAACGGCTTGTAATTGATCAGCCTCTCGAATTCGTCATTCAAGAGCTGCTCCGGGGACAGGAGTATCATCGCGACACCAGCGCGTATGTCAACGTAAATGTTGTGTTCAATTTTGCGTGCGTCATTCACTGTGTCCTCGTTGATAGCGACAGCTGAAAACCCCGCTTTATTCATTTTTTGCGCCTGAGGAATGACGAGTGAGTGAATATCAGGTTACATTTTTCTATGCTTAACCATCTTACCATGTCGAGCTCGAGCGCCTTCGTTGGACACACGATCAACATCACAGAATCGGGCGGGAACTTCGCAGCATTCGGGCACAGCTGATGGTTCGCAGAAAGCGTGCGTACGACGTGCATGAGGCGAATGAAGGCGTCGGTCTTGCCCGAGCCAGTGGCCGTGATGAAGAGTACATCAATCCCGTCAAGTAGGTGAGTAATGGCTTCCATCTGGTAATCGTGTGTGTCGTATGGCATCACATTACTGAGGATTGACCTACAGAGTGTTCGCCCACTCTCCGAAATGAATTTGAAAGGGGCATTGGTGTCCGCCATTAGATTTTTGCATATCTTATCTACCGTTACAGTAGCTACTAGGGCAACGGCAATACGGACCGCCTCTCCGGACGGCTAAATCGGAGCTCGCGGGATTCGAAAGAGCACGAATGCTGTACTACGGTATCAAGCCCTCTCTAGGATGCAGACTAATATGTACCCGAAGTCGTGTCTTTGGGCTGAACAATTTCATCCATTTTTTCGTTGGCAGGTCATATGCGGTGAAGTCTACAACCAGACGCAGATCAGTCGCGTCACCGGAACGGAATTACACGTACGAACCTCTAACTTGCATTCCGGTCGTTTCGGAGGTCATGGCAGAGATTAAAAAGTGCCTAGTTCCGTTGCGAGAGAGCTAAAAGGGTGTGTGGTCGAAATCATCCCTGGAGGTGCCACGGTTCATATACTGAGCTCTTGTTCGGATCAGATTTACTCCCTCGGCGCGACCTCCTCGTGGCCTGTCAAAGGTAAGCTTCAGATCAGAATCAGAAAGAACGTGGTGGCGTTGTCGACGCGCGCCTTCCAGTGTTATTCACATATACAGGATACGGATACGGGTATCAATCTGTAGCGACGGGTACAAGTGCTGTGAGTAACGTGCAAAGTTTTCTACCAGGTATTGCTGTTCATCGCTGCGTTAGCAAGCGACATACTTCATAAACACAAATCAGGATCGAGACTCCAACCATGATAGCTAGTTAACGACCACCTCTGTCCTTGGTTGGAGAGGTCGGGTATTGGGCTTGCATCTCCTGCCAAACGCCCCATCTCGTCAGTGCGTCCTGCTCGGATGAGCTGTCGTCTTTGGTGTTCTCTTGTTTCGTCCAGATAGTTGTCAAGCTCGTCATATCCAAATGGAGCGAGCGTCTAAAGATGTTTTCTGCCCTTGTGAAGGGCGCCTTACTGCAGTCAATGCAATATTCGTTAACGAGATATCGCAGTCGTCGTCCAGCTTTCTCCACTTTTGCTGTACTGGAGGGCCAATAAGCAAGGCGGGCGTCATGCTTGACAGCGGCCTCGCCCACGGCACCCTTCCACCATTCTTCCGCCGACTGCTCATCCGAGGCTCCGATGACCACCACGATCTGTGGCGAAAGATCACCTCCATATGTGATACTGAAGTGCTTCCATCGCGATGTGACATCTACGGACTCGTCCTCCATTTTCACGCAAAAGATAAGGAGGTCCGCTCCGCGTTTAACCATCGCGACTGTCTTGGTGTCTTCGTTGGAGTCCTCGGAAGGCCTCTGTTTCCGGAGAACCTGGTAGACACGAAATATCCGCTCTGGAGTACGCCTTATGCTCTCGTCGAACGGAAGGTAGGCACCTTTGTCGTTCGAGATCGACACAGGGGAGCGAAAGCTCACTGGGGTGAGCGAGAGGGATAGAGCAACAGGGTTGTGGAAGGAGATAGTGCGTTTCCTGTTCTCTCTGGTGTCAGGACAGCTTCGAGATGCGTCGCAGATGATGACGTTCGCGAGAGGGGTGTCGTACTGGTCTTTGGGAGATAGCATGGTACGTATATCTGAAAATGCGGATTCAACCCAGCTGCGTTCAGCTGGTTTCCACTGCTGTGTGCGACACGTGCTGGTGATCATCTTGGTAATAGCATTTCTGGACACGTCGCGACGCTCCTTCAATGTGGGGCCCTCGATCGAGGACTCGAGAGTCGTCACGCAGGCATGGTTGTCGAAAGACATCTTGAGCGCTGTAAACTGAGGTTCGTTCATCATCCACCACGTTTCCATGTTCCCCTCTTGGTTCTCGAGCCCTGTGATGACGATGGCGATAGGGACCTTCTTCCTACAAATTGCGGAGTAGAAGAGGTGGTAATTGGTGAGCAGCGCGGATCGGACTCGCGTTCCGCGAACGCAGTACACCAGCAAGTCGACACCCCCGGACTTTGCGAGGTCTTGGATGAGCTGCTTGAGATACGCCTCTGCCTTCTCGGCAGGGACGCTTCCCTGTGTACCTTCATCTAGCCCCGCAGTGTCCCATATCGTGTATCGCTGATTGCCTAGTGTTATCGGGTATTGTTGACTATCCATTGTACATCCGGCAGCGGCACTAGAAGTTGCGGAAACCGTCTCGCCTGCAATTAGGTTGATGAGGGAACTCTTTCCCACACCTGTTTCTCCGAAGACAACGATGGCCTTGGTGTCCTGTGTTGATCAACTGGAGGGCGTACTCGGTTGGGACAGCCGGCTCACCTTCAGTGGGCTTTGGTCCTTGTTTTCCTTGCTTGGGCTGGCCGCCGCGACATCGGTGGGGTCAAACAAAGTTGCCTGTCCGACTATATTACGGCGCGAGGGTGAGGGAACAAAGAGAGATCCCACCCTTCGGGGTATTGGAACCATGATGCGTACAAGTGAAGAGGTGGTACAACGTCACAATCTTGTTCTTCAGAGGCGTTTTGACTTACCCTCAAGCCTCAGTATTCATGGTTTTATGACTCTTCGGCCCCATGTTCCTCATCGGAAACGCTCACATCCTGTTCTGAGTCGGCATCGGAACGTTCTTTCCCAAGTCCTCAAGGTTGTGGCGTGTACATCGATGGCGAGGAGCGGGGAAGCAAATACCGTGGTTAGACGCTCATATTGACATTCCTGTGAGTGAATTGGTGGGCGGCACCTTCCTCATCGCGGAAAATGCTAACCGGAATGAGGACATGCGGATACCTCATGGTTGATATGACTTCACTTGATTGTTGGCTGTGAGTGGCATAGCTTCTTGGAGGACCGTTCTAACCTAAAAGGCTGACTCGTTACTTCAACGTGTTCATCAGACTCTCCATTGATTGGGCAATATATTGATACCCTTGACCTCCTTGGCGCTAGCTGCCATCCTTTCGCACTTTCCCGGACGCCCTCCAACAGAGAAGGAACCGTGTGGGATGTTTATGACGTTCGCGAAGATTGTGTAGACGCCCAGGACGGCTTGCTCTGTTCGTAGCTCTCCTAGATGCCCCCCACCGGCCACTCGCCATAGCCACCTGGCCGAATTACTTGCCATCACGGTCCCTATAAATGCCGTAGACCCCACTCTTCCCATCTCTAGAAGTCCTACGCATTTCCCCACATCGTTATACTTTGCAAACTTGGCGGTCATGACGGTAAGCATTGTTGTATCGGATATTATCATGCTCCCAGACTTAGCGACTGCTCTCAGATGCGCCGAGGACACCTCAGACCAGATAGTCCACCTTCCTATGAAATCCAACGTCGTTTCTCCCCTAACGTACTCGTCGTTGGTGAGACAGGTGTGGGGAAGAGTTCTGTTATCAACCTTATCGCTGGACAGCGGCTCGCCGCAGTCCACTCTGGCGCAGGTGGCTGCACGATGGAAGCCACTTCCTACGACATCGTTCTTCCTGACAACCAGGGGCTTAGCCATCACGTCCGTTTGTTCGATACAGTCGGACTTAACGAGCCCCAGTTCGGTAAAACCGATTATCTATCAGCGATCGAGAAAGCCAATACCCTGATCTGTCACCTCAAACGCACGGGTGGTATCCGCCTCCTGATCTTTTGCATCCGCGGAGGCAGAATCACTGCCGTCATGCAGAACAACTATCGGTTGTTTTGCGATATCCTTTGTCAAGGCGAGGTGCCTGTAGCGTTCGTCATCACCGGACTGGAGAACGAGGAGTCAATGGAGGGGTGGTGGGAGAAGAACATGGCATTATTCGAGACGTATCGCCTTTCATGCACTTCACACGCCTGTGTCACTGCGACACCTGGACTCAACGACGCTTACGTGGAAAGGTACCTTGAATCCCAAGTCGCAGTACGCTCTATGCTCCTGAACCATGTTACTGGGTCTAGCGAGTCATGGCAGCCCGACCGGAGTGGCTGGTTTATTCACCTGGCCGCGAGGTTGTTGAAGTGGCTGGTTCAGCTCAGGACCCGCCGTCGTCCTGCATTGACCGTGGAAGAGCTGACTCGCCATCTCCAAGAAAAATGCAAATTCTCCCGTGCAGAAGCGGAGTACCTAGCCAGTAAGATTTGGGCAAAGCGGCAGGAGCTCGCTGGTCCCGACTTTGTGAAACCTGATGACGCATCTTCCATTGCTGAATCTACGTGAAGAGTGGCGTTTTGTACTGGTAGCACTGAGTTTCATTGTCTTTATCCCATGTATTGTTATTCCTCGTCCCATTAGCACTGACCACTGTAACGCAGTATTAATATTGAGATATCGTACTCGACAATGCATTCTCGTTCTTGAAGGACTCGGGTTCGACGTTCTGGCTAGCATGAAATCTGGGTGAGACGGTCTCAAGAACCACGATGTGGCTAGCATCAAACCTGCAAGCATGCATCATGGCGAAGGTCCCCGCCGGGCTTCGCCGCAAGGCATATCATGAATTCGATGAGGCTTGTTTGTATGGGCTAGGGAAGCCTCGGAATGTCTGCATCCACTTTCCATTGACCATGACCTCTCCCTCGACATTCCGCGCCCAAGTGCGAGGTATGATGCGGAAAAATATGATAACGAACCCTGCAAGTAGTGTGTCAAAGACTAGTCTTCGAACACTCACTCCCGTAAGCGGCGTTTCGACTATGCAGAAGCATCTCGCACTAATCCTGCGGGGAGACAAGGTGTCCATAGTGCCCCACGAGTCACCTCCTGCCTACGACTGTCAGCCTTGCAATGTTATCGTATTTGGAGAGACGGGGTCAGGAAAAAGCTCTGTGATCAACTTGATCGCAGGGGCCAAACTTGCAGAAACCTCGTCCGACGCCGCCTCTTGCACTTTCACCTCCACCCCTTATCACGTCGTTCTCCAAGGCAACAAACCATTTTGCATTTGGGATACAGTCGGCTTGAACGAGCCAGAGATATCCCACGAGGATTACCTTCGTGCCATCAAACAGGCGTATAAGCTCATCAAGAAGCTAGAGCGTTCGGAAGGCGTTCACCTCCTTCTGCTCTGCATGCGGGGCGGGAGGATAACGAATTCTTTGCAACAGAATTACAACTTATTCGTCAAGATGCTCTGCGAAACGAGAGTACCACTTGCCGTCGTCGTCACCAACTTGGAGAACGAGCCATGCATGGAAGAATGGTGGACTACCAACAAAGGACTGTTCGAACGATATGGGATATCCGCGGACGGACACGCTTGCATCACTGCGAGTCCGGGTATGAACGGTGTCTTTCTTGGAAGATATAAAGAGTCGAGGGAGACGATACGCAGGCTTCTGCTGGAATTATCGTCGCGAGATTCTGCCTGGAAGAAGGACAGGAGAAGCTGGTTGGTTGATTTGATAGGGAAAATGGCAGGGATACTCCCTCTCCGACACGGCCGCCCCCGCCGTCCAACCCACGAGGAACTGAAGAAGAGGCTGATCAGCGAGTGCAAGTTTTCGAAAAAAGATGCAGTTGAGATCGCGAACTCCATAGAAGTTATCCGTGAGCAGGCCGCTCAAAGCTGCTGCTAAGTGAGCGTAGTTATTCGGACTCAGCCTTGGTACTCGAATACATAGTAACATACCTCTCGTAGTGTTGGCGAATGTCATCGCCTAGGTGGTGCCCACTTGATATCTTTCGATGGTCTAGGACTCTAGGTTGACTTCACCGGCGTTCCCAAGCAGAACCACACGGGGATCGCGTGTAGCCGCTCTCACCGACTGAATCGGCCGAAGTCCACTGACCAAAGTTAGTTCACCTGTCCAGTGTAAGATCCAGGACCAGGTAAAAAGCGACCACGGGTGGCGACAGGATCAAACATGCTGATGCCATGGGAAGTCCCAACCAAACCCCGACTGCTAGTGAAACATTAGTATCCCCGGACTCTGAGATCAGAAGACAGACTCGTTCCAGCCTGAGTCGTTCCAGTGATCATTTGAAGGGGTGACTGTCCTAGTAGTGGCTGAGGGTGAACGACTGTCTTCATCCCGACTCTTGGGTCTCTTTCCTTACTGACAAATTGTCAGATGACAGTGCATTCGACTAGCTGCGAGTTGTCTCTGGCAGACTAGCAGTGCCAGTGGTTGGCTCTGGTTGGCTTCAGCCGCGTGCTCTCCGCCGACCGGCGACGTGTTCCGACCCCAAATTCGGCAAGTTGCCAGGTCAACTCACCTTGGCTTCAAGTTATTTAGCTTGGAATCCTGGACCGAAGATTGAATTGAAGACAGTCGTTCTCAGGGTTATAGCTTGGTACGGTACGGGTACTATGGTCAGTTCATTTCACGAGCTGTCGACTCACCAACGCAACCGGATGCACCGCGTGTTGATGGGCCGCTGCTAATTCGGTCCAGCTCATCGAACCCTTCCAGTTGCAGAAAGTTCCGTCTCCCACATTTAACTGGAGTTCGTATTCTCCGAGGAATCCGACATATCTCCGCGCTGGCGTCCTTATCGTCGCGCGGCCATGATACTAAGTGGACATGCATCTGCCACTCCACACACGAGAGAAGTGTCAACTGACTGACTACGCGTAATTCGCCTTGGGATTGATGGTTTTTGAGACTTCGAATTCGTGCCTTTTAACCACATTTGGTTCTTCTGTCGGCGCGGCATCCTTTTAACTCGTTCGAACGATCAAGGTATGTCCCCCAGCTTGTCACCCCACGACCATGTCTCCATCAGGATTACTCATAATCCCTCTCTGCTTGGTGCTCATCGTAGCTCGCCTGAGCAAGAGGAAGAACGATGGTCGAAAGCTCCCCCCTGGTCCTCCACCGATTCCACTCTTAGGAAATGTCACGGGAATTGACACTAAAAACCCATGGAAGACCTACACAAAATGGGGCCAAGAGTATGGTATGTTATTTCTTGCTCTAATCGTGGACACGGATGATATATGCGCTCAGGTGGCCTCATATACACTCGCCTGTTGAGTCAGGAGATCGTAGTTATCAACTCCGAGAAGATGGCACAGGACCTTCTCGACCGGAGGTCCAAGAACTACTCCAGTCGCCCCGCAAGCCTCATTCCCATTGCAGACCTGTGAGTACACGCTCTGCTCTCTGTCGTGTGGTGCACTCAGCAACCCTGAAAATAGCTTTGGGATAGAATTCAATTCCATATTCTTACCGTATGGTGACCGTTGGCGTCTCCACCGTCGGATTTTCCACCAAGCGTTCCACATGAATGCAGCGACGTCATTCCGTCCCGCTCAGATGCGAAAAGCACATGATTTGATCATGCGTCTGACCTCAACGCCTTCCTCGGACTATTCCGCGCACCTACAGACGTGAGCAAACACTTTATGTGACTATCAATTCTTACCAAACATCCGATAGGTTTAGCACCTCGACGATCATGTCACTCGTGTACGATTATGATGCCACAGGCGTGGAAGACCCAATTGTAGCTCACGTCGAGCAAGCACTTGCCATCGCCGTCAAGGAGTTCAGGCCGGAGGTCACGGCTATAATGACAACATTCCCGTTCCGTAAGTGCTAATTCAGTTTGTTCGCTTTTGATTGAGTTCGAACGCTTACTGTAATTGATTCTCGTGCGTGTATGCGTCATCTTCACACCCCCAGTGATGCATCTTCCTTCGTGGTTCCCAGGCGCAAGTTTCAAGCGAAATGCACTGATATCGCAAAAGTTAATCGCCGTATGGGTAGAAGCACCCTTTCAATATGTCAAAACTCTCATGGTTAGTAACTGCTCGATCATTCACTGCAGCTTGCATCAAATCAGGACGGAATTGAAGTTTACGCCACAACTTATATTTGCTATCGTAGGCTGCAGGTACCGGGACCACATCTATGGTGTCGGATGCCCTATTGCGGGTGCAAGAGCAGGCAAGATCAGAGGAAGAAGCTCGTTATCTTGAAAAGGCTGTGAAAGAAGCCTGTGCAAGTGCTTATGCCGGTGCGTTCTCCGCTCACAGATGATCTGATAGGCTATGTCTCAACCATGAGTATGTAGCTGCCTCGGAGACAGTAAGCTTTCTTCGCGAAGGTTCTTGAGAGTCTCCGCTCACACTGCCGCAACAGACATATTCCACCCTTTTGATTTTCGTTTTAGTGATGCTTCTTTACCCTGAAGCGCAGGCACGCGCTCAGGCTGAGGTCGACTCTGTGATCGGTGAGGGACTTTCAAGGCTCCCTGACTGGGAAGACAGGCCTTCGCTTCCGTACGTCGAAGCCTTGATCAAAGAAACGTTGAGATGGTACCCAGCTGTGCCTCTCGGTAAGCGAACATGTTGTCCCCACTGCACGAATCGAGTGCTCATCTGATTGTTCCAAGGTATTCCACATGCAACTATGGACGACGATGTTTACGAAGGCTACCACATTCCCAAAGGTTCGATCTTCTTTCTTGTGGGCCAAGGGGCATTGACCGTTTGACATCTTCACTACACGATTTAGGGGCGATGGTGGTAGCCAACGGTTGGTACGTCCCCAAATCGAGACTTTTTTTTCTCCTGCCGATTCATTGACCAGCGGGCGGGCGATCTTTTGTTTTTCACAGGGCCATGTCCCGTGATCCAGAAAAGTTCCCTCAACCTGAAAAGTTCATCCCCGAGCGTTTCTTGACCGAAAAGAGTCAATCCGTCGACGAACTCTCCTTCGCGTTCGGATTTGGTCGACGTGTCTGGTACGCTTCACTCCCTCGCCAACGTTGAGGAACCCAAAAGCTCACGTGTAGCTGTAGCGTCGGAAGACACGTCGCGGATGCCTCTTTGTGGATCTCGATCGTGACGATGCTCGCCGTGTTCCGCTTCGAACCTGCCCCTTTGTGGGATGGAGGCGTGGACGGCGCGAACGTGCAATGGGCAGAAGGTGTAACCACGTGCGTGATCCTCCTTCTTGTCCCTTGTTTCCTTTTCGAACCTCGAACGGTCCGTGGTCCTTCAGGCACCCGGTGAACGTCCCTTGTATCATCAAACCCCGACACGGCGGTACGACCCCTGAAAAACTAGCACATCTCATTGGTTTAGCTACCGCGTAGAACCGTCGTACGACCTCTTTTCAGAGTTACGAACTCGAGGCCAGCTGGCACTGGGCCCAACGACTTTGGTACGGACTTACGATTTTTGTTATGATCAATTCACCTGTACGCTGCTTCATATAACCATGTCAAGTTGAGCAATTGTATGTAAGTAGAAAATCTCGAATCCAATCAAGTAGGGATGATCGATGATCGTTCTTGAAGCTTGAAGTAATATACATAACGAATCATAAAGCGATAAACTACCAGCAATTGACTTCCAAAAGAACGTGACTGAATTGCACCACAAAATAGCACCAAGAAAACACGCGGGTTTAACGTTTAACGGTCCTGCAAGTCGCTCATGAGACGAAGAATGTTGATGACTGAGAGAGGTATGAGGTCAGTGGTCCTTAGAGGATGCGATGAAACTTACAAAGGTTGACGAAGCTGTGCAAGAGGTCGTTAGCCAACTCGCGACGTGCCAAATGAAAGGAGACACATACTCAAGATAGAGGCTGATAGCTCCCAAGATGAATTCATCAGGGGACAGGCGCTTCGTGATGATAAACGTGTCATAGACGATGTACCCGCTAAAGATGAGGCAGCCTCCGATGGCGTAAACAAGATCCATCGTCTTCCCAAATGGAATGAAGACGTTGACAACACCAGCCATCACTGCGGGTTCAATATGAGATCGATACGGGGAGAGGAAATCAGACTCAAACATACCCAAGGCGATGAGGGCACCGAACAGCCAAGGTCCAAGTCCCGAGAAGTCATACTGAAAATGGACGCTCAGCACGAGTATATTAATTACTCGAGGATAGCTACCTTTGATTGCAAAGTGAAAAGCGTCAGGCCGAGGAAGATGCCCAAAGTGATGAGACTGTACAGATCATTAATATTCAGCAAGCGACGGGTAATTGGGGACGTACAGAGCTTGCAAGACGACGACGTTGTCGAAGAATGCGGTAAGTACCCCTAAAGTGAATGCTTCCATTACAGTGAAGGTGGACAGCAACACGAAGTTCCAGGGGTGGCTATGACGCTTCCAGTAGAGAAGACCGAGGTTGACGAGCGAACCAAAGAGTGGGAGGTAAAGAGACCATGTGCTGAAAGAGAACCCATTAGAGTGAAACCGCAGCACGGAGCAACATGACGCACTGTTGCGTTACCCATAAGATTGCCGAAGGGGACTGAGAGAGACCACCGGCGACAAAGCATGTAGCGAGCTGTTCGGGACGGTTGGGAGTTGTTTCACAAAGGAAGTTGAATAACTTACGATCTGGCAGACTAGCGAATACAGGAAGTTGAGTCGCGTTGTGGAGAATCATATGTGCATACTCACAAAGGATGGTGTACACCTTGCGGATGAAAGCAGCCTGAACTTCACTGGAGCTCTCAGAAACGGTGACGCCGTACTATAGAATGGAACGATGAGCATGTCAGCGCCATGGTCTTTGGTGATCATACCTTGAAGTCATCTGGAATATCACCCGGTTCTGGTTGATCATAGAAGCCCCCGCCTGGGGACCTGGATCGACCGCCGAGCAACGGGTCGGCTGCATCGAGTCCCCGCGCAAAGGGCTTGCTTGACGAGCCGACTGCCTGATATGTTGGTGGAGGCAGTGGGTTTTGGCTTGAGGTCGAGGCCATTTGTGGGTGAAGTGATAAAGAACGTCAGTGGACAGATGACCTTATATCCTGTGTCATGTGCTGAATCAGCGGTGGCTGTGTACCCTCTCATTGGACCTGCTGGTCAACCTCGGTCAACTTGTTTTGGATGGCTCACCGCCCCGTCCACCAGTTCCGATATATCGCCAGGGCTGACATGAACATGTTCATATTGTCATAAAATTGTCATAGACACCGCTATCTTGCTTTCCAACAATCCGCAAAGTTACCCATCGAGGCTGGTACAAATGAAATAACGAATCTCGCACACCCTCGCAAACATCCTTCATGAAACCCACGCTACCCATCCGATTTGACCCCTCCTACGCCTGCGCATTTGGCTTTGCCCCATGATCTCCAGTGGCTGTTGCTGCCGGTGTCTCCGTATTGGCTGGTGCTTGAGTGGGCGTCGAATTTGAAGGAGGTCTGCCAGCGGTGTCCGATCCAGAATCACCTTCGCTGTAGTCCGGGCTCCGCATAAACCTGCTCTCCAGGACCCTGTCTCCATCCCTCATCATCCACCGCGCCGTGCGATCTCCCCTCCTCGCCCCCTCGTCAAAGAACAACCCAGATCCCGCAACGTTCTTCCCGTGCATCGTATCGCCGCGGTCCAGGTTTGCGGTCCGTGGATTACGATCGAGGTGGTGGAACTGATGTCTTTCGTTCATGAGATCGTTCACGCCTTGACGGGCCGCGAGGTCTGTGCGAGGTAGGGCATGGATCGTGTGTATCATTGTGATCGCAGCAGAGAAATAAAGGACACGCATGACGATGGTAGGGGCAGAGACAGAGGCAGGTCAACTGATGGAACTGGCGACGAGGTGGGCGGTAGAGATGCTAAAGGGATCTTTCACCGACTCGCCAGCTTTATATCTCATCGGCGGCTGACATTGTTTGTCGACCTCGATCCCAGTGGCTGACAGAGACTTCTAGGTTTCGTCTCAACACTTGTTGCACAATTGATATGGCGTAATGATACATTTAACGGCGCGATCCTACCAACGCTGATGTTGTTCCCTCTACAACGTATGTCTGTTCCCTGACTTGTATTTTTGGCACGACCGTGCCATGCTGCTCAGTTTAACCCAATGTTTACGCGATGAAGAGACAACGACGGAACCTCTTCATTCATCTCAGGTTTTTGTGCCAGCGCAAGGAACATGCCTCCGCTCATCGGCGAAGGGACTAGAACTTTCTCGACTGCGCCGCTGTTCTTTCGTCATCGTCATGAGGCTTCCGCCAGGAGTCTACCTCTCGAGCCAGCGTCACGCTGCTTCACCCAGACTGCGAAGATTTCTGGGGAGGAAGGTAAGGTTTCCTTTAGTCTTCGCCGACTTCCTTTCCTCCATACTATACGACCCTATCTTTCCACGTTCTACCCACATGCATCACGCACTCCGCTATTCTCGCACTGAGACATCGTCCGTGCATCAACAGGACCCTCATACAACCTTTGAACCGACGGACGATCCTTCGACTCCTCAAAAGACTCCTCGCCATCCAACGGACATATCCATTTCCGACAATCTTTCGAGTGCCAGTGGCGTTCAAGTTCACGCAGTTCACAAAGTCACAACATAAGTACCTACAGCAACCACGGATGCTGCGCGGACGTCGGGTGTCATTCAGTCCAACCCCGCGAACATTCGAACTAAGAGTGCGTGCAAAAACGTGCTCAGCTTTCTTGCGAAGAACACGGTCCCGCCTGCCATTTCCCACCGTTTCCCTCGATGTGACTGAACTCCCGTGGATCCGTGAATCCGTGATGTTCGCTGGATGCATGCGACATATGGCGGGGTGACGGGGTTTGTGGAATTCAATCTTTGTTGGGTCTTGCGTCGGCGTTGCTGAGAATGGGTTGATGGATGGACACACAAGGCCAGACCGTGAAGGTGAGGTTGTGGCGTCCATAGAGCGATCCCCAAGCTGTATTGTCGGTGTTCCTGTAGGCGATTGTAGGGCTCGGTTTATACTGCAAGCCAAAGAGAACGATCATGAAGCCCACTGAGCTGGTTCTGATGCAAGGACCGAGTTGACCCACAAACGAGCATGCGCCATCCAACAGAGACGCGCCACACCCACATACCAAAAACAATGACATCGATATCATCAACGTTCACCCACAAACTGGCAGTGGTTCAGATTCTGTTTGTATAGCATGCAGTCGACATAGGGTTTCGTGATCGTTCGGAGGCTATGCTGCGAGCAGTGCCTTCGTAGGCAGTCCGAGTTCTCGACATATCGCCTCCATGTGCGCTCGTTCTTTCTCAGACGTGTTGTCGCCAAAGGCGGCGTCCATCTCTTCCAAAGTCTGTGAACGGCGTTAATCAGGCATGGATGCTCGGCGTCGTGAATGTCCTGCAAAAGACTAATACTCACCCTGCCCTTCGTTTCAGGGTAGAAGAACACTGTAGGAAAGTTGGATGAGACGTATTCCGGACACAGCAGAGTATACATGACTCACATGTCGTGAAAAACGCAAGGATCGCAAATCCTGCAAAGAAGAAATATGTCCCACCATTCGGGATTCGTGTCAACATTATCGGAGAAACCAGACCGATGATACTATTCAAGGTCGTCAGTTTGTATTTCCTTCCTCGTTGGAGGAGAGGGAGACCTACAAGTTGGACATCCATGCGGCGGAGGTTGTGATCGAGATACCAGTCGACCTCAGATGCAAGGGGAAGATTTCACTCGGGATGACTGTTGGCGAGGAGATTTTGGTTCAGAGAAAGGCAAACCAAAGTGGTCACTATGACGTACCCCAGCCAATGGGAGCCCATGAATAAGAAAAGTTCACGTCGTAGATAAATACGAAGGCTAGTTATAGGTTCATTAGGCTATCCGCGGCCAATGACACAACATGGACCTACCTATTGCTGCGTGTCCCGCAGTTACGTGTCCTGGCCAGTCGTGGCCGTATGCAGCGACGAGCGAACCGACGATCACAAGTGAAATGAAGCATCCGGCAGCTCCCCACATCAGCAGAGGTCGCCTACCAACAGTATCCAGCAGGACGACTGCTGGGAGAGTGGACAACGTCTAAGACAGGACAAAATTTAGAAAGGCAACTTCGTGGGGTAGAATGGAGCACTGACGTTTACTATCCCATACACTCCAGTGGCGAGCAAAGACGTCGTATTTGGGTTCAGGCCCAACTGGCCGAAGACTTGCAGAGATAGAATAAGCTTCAAGCCAAATTTTCAGCGAAGAACGACTCACTTGTAGGAGCATAGTATATGATGGCCTTGTTGCGCACGTCGGTCAACTCACCACGCCATCATAAGGAAATGAAAAAAACATACATTACAACCCTAGATTGATTAGCATGCTCAGTCAAAACCAAAACCAAAAAAACCTCGCCAATGAACAGCACTCACGATGAATTGTTGATAAAACATCGTCAAACATCCCACAGCCAACCTCTTGAACTTTGGCCAAGTCGACACCAGCATGATATAATTGTTCAAGAATCTCCTGAGTGTCCCTGCATTGGGGTATAACAACTCCATCGCCTCGCGGGAATATCTAATCTCGGCTTTGATCTCTAGGAATTCATACCGGACTGCGATATCGTCTATTGGCTTCCGGCGGAGCATAGAGAGCGTTCGGAGAGCCTCGTCTTCACGCCCTTGTTCCATCAACCAACGGGGTGAGTAGGGCATGAGAATCATTCCAAATCCAAGGCACTTGATAAAGTCAATCTCAGCGAAACGCACATTGAAAAGGGCGGACATACGAGGGCGGGAAACATCTGGAAACCGACAGGGATTCTCCAGGACGCCTGTGTTTGACCAGTGCAGCCACCTGCAGGGACATCGTGGTATGGGTCGAACGTGGGGCTTCCGTTCAGAAGGGGACCCGAGTACGGGATCTCGGGTGCACACCGAGTCCCACCGATATGCGATGTACCATACGCGAGCCAGTCTGGAAGATCAGGCCTCAGGCGTCAGACCCGCACCAAGCTAACAGACTTGAGAGAGGGACTTACAGCTCACGAGGATCTAAAAGATGCAAATTCAGCTAAGTAATATAGAAGGCAAAGCCGTCGAGCTGAACTTACACCGAGCGTAATCGACAGTTGTTGCAGCGAAACCAGTGATCCTCGAATGTTGCTGCTAGAAATCTCAGCCAGGTACATGGGGATAACATGAGTCAGTGCGCCGACTGCCAGACCGGCGACTGCGCGACCTCCAAAGAGGTAACCTGGGGGACTTTTGTCAGCTTGTTTCCCGGAGACGAAGCAGACGAGTAACACTTACCTTGAGAGGTTGCGCCAGTTTGTAGAGCACTGCCGAGAAGGAATATCACGACATTGAACATGATATTCCGTTTCCGTCCGATCTGAGAATTCGTATCTTAGCTTTTGACGTCACCGAAAGATCGGAGTAGAGAGCCAGACCTTGTCACAGATGGGGCCATTGAGAAGGGAGCCAACCCATGCAGCTAATCGACATAGTTAGACACCTTCACCGGATACTACCAAGGTTCCACGAACTCAGCAGCAAGGTCGAAACAAACCATCCCTGTGATACGGTCAGTCAATGCAAGAAGCATCTCCTCGAAGCTAAGCTCACCTTGAGACTTGCATTCATGTATATGTTTGGAAATGCGGCACCGAAAGACTCGATGGCGAGGACATTACTGACGACACCCTAGATGCACTCAATATTAAGACTCTTCTCTACCACCCGCTTCAGTCGGTGGCAAATCTACCTGATCATAACCAAAGAGCTGAAGAACAACCAAACTTGGTCGTCAGCACCACGCAAACGAACGACAGAAATTGAAGCGTGAACACTCACGAAACCACCCAAAGTCGCAAAACACGTTATACCCAACCTATAAACTTGTGTGTAAGAACATGATGCGCGTCAGACTGAGAACGGAAACGCGTATATCTTACACGAGCAGATTCTCAAACAGTCCCCTGAACCCCACATGGCCTTCCACCTGCGCCAAGCTGAATCCAGCGAAATCATAACTCGAGCTTGGAGATCCCTCGCTGCTTCTAGTACCTGCTGTCGCAGGATCCTTGCCGTCGGAATTGGAGAGCTCCGAGTCACTGGAAGTCGAACGTGGCATCTCCTCGTCACGGTCGTCCCAATCGCCGTCCGTCAAAAGTGGGCGAGTCAGAGAGGACGTGCTGCCGGTTGCACGAGTGTGAACCCTCCGAGCGGCCGAGGGTCGATTTATAGCCTGAGAGGACTCGCCGGCCATCATGGTGCATGAGCGCCTGGGTGATCTTTAGAGACTTTACCCACTGGTGGTCACGCGGGCTTGCTCCAAGTTCGGCTAGCACCTCATGATACCATAAGACGAGGCCGGGGTCATAGTACGGATCCGCGGAGCACGCATGAGCCGCTAAGAGCCGGTGTTTCGAGGCGACTTTATCAGTTGGCCCAGGTTCGCCATCGTCATCGATTGATCGGGCAATAGTAATACTGGTGTATGTATATGCTTCAAAGAACGGATGCGCAAGCACTAACCAGTAGTTTGGCTACCTATGTACGGACTGGAGCAGGCATGAGCCGGGTGTTACATAATATTGGCTCTGCGATCTGAACAAGCATCGATATGGCTCGCGACCAACTGATGCATGATTCGGATGAGTAGCGAGGCTAGATAATAATACGGGACTCAGATCACAAGGTAGCAAACCGTCGGAGTACTTCCAGCCGAAAAGAAGTGATCATCTACGACCATCATATCCCCTCGTCCACCTGATCGCAAGGGCACAGAAGTGAACAGTGAACATCAAGCTCTATGCATGAAGGAGAAGGAAAGCATCGTACGGAATCCCGTCCACGTAGTATGCATCTCTGACTCGGGAGGCCATAGGATCAACAATGTTCCGTAGAGCGGAAAGGATGGCGCTTGCGGTCATCTGCAGGCTCCAAACTCCGACGACTTTCACTCGTCGATTCATGTTGGCCTGTGAAACATGATATGCGAGAGCATCGTTAACCTGCGGCGACGAAAATCAATTATTTGTCGGTGAGTTCCAGAAACATGAAGTCGACAAACCTTCCAAGAAATTTCATCCATCAAGCCAGCTAGAAATGCGGAATAGTGAGCTACATTCATAATGAAGAATTTCAAGTCGCCTTACTCTCCCACATCTGAGAACAAAAGGTCAGTACGATAGACTGGCCTTCGCTGGCAATCAACACTCACTGTCCAAGCACCATCGAAGTCAGTGACATTTTTGACCACTCTACAGTGAATGGGAACAAGGGTATGATGTGCACTGGGGAATCGACTCGTCAGCGTGACCCACGAACATCGGGTGTGCGCATTTACTTCATGAACGCGACAATAGGTCGGATGAGGGCATTATTAACGTATGATAGGTCTTGAGTAAAGAGCGGTACGGAAGCCTTGAGGTCCCTAAAGCGTAAGTCTATGTCGATCACCACCTTCGGTTTGTGTGGTTCATCCTCCCCCTTGTTGGAAGGAGGAGCGGTGAGAGGTGGCTTGGCGAGCTCTCTCTGACCAGGGATACGATCGAGGCTGAGTGATGCTGAAGCCGCCGAAATGGCATCAGTCAACTCTCCGAGGAGAGCATTGAACGGAAATTCGTCCTCGGGGTCACGAGGAAATTTGATATCGAGAACTGCATCAACTTTTCCGGATGTGATCCAAGAAAGAGGTCCTTCTGATTCGGTTGTCGAGTTTTGCATGTGGTCGATGTTCACTCCATCGATGCGGATCCTGGTCTGGAGCAGAATCAAGCCGCCATATTAGAAGAGCGAAGTCGCCTACTCACCATTCTCGACCACTTTCCATCCTGAATATCTTTCTCTGTGGTTCGCCCAATACTCTGCGGCTTGTGAAGACTAAAGAGGCAGTTGTCGAATTGGCCTACTACATTCTCAGCTTGTAGGAAGTCATAGAATAGCCACTGTTTCCGCATGGTGTGAATGTCCGCACGGAAGATGGAAGCTGTGTATGGCCGGAAATTGCCCGGTTGATAGACAGTAACAAGAACGTCTTCCAGCTGGAGTGAATGAAGCTCAAAATCGCTGGGACGAGCCGCATGTCGGAAGGAGGCAGGATCCAAGGGATTCTCAGGGTCCCAGAAAACGGACCGTCTGTCTGTAATAGTGTATTGTTGAAGTGAAATTGATACCTTCGGATATTTGAGCTTACCTAGTACGCCACGGACACCTTTAACAACAGCATCTTCAACGAGCCCTTTCCCATCTAGCCAGCGGTTCAAAGACAGCGTAACGTCGATCGAATCTATGTTCAGATCGAACATTGAATAATTAACGTCGTCATCGGCGTGACTCTCGGCGACTTCCTCGTCATCCTCCGCGTTGTAGTTATACGCCGGGTGACCGCTCACGTCATACCCAACAGCAGCCATGTGACCAAGGGGCTTCTTCTTGGGACGAGAGTTGGCAGACTCTGGACGCCGTGACACGTATACGTTCTTGAAGGAAATGCGAGAGTCCTTCCACTTGGGTACTATGGCTGACTCGAATATGACTGTGACCCCTGTTTCGCCGGTCAAGTAATTACTGATTGCTCTAGCAACGTACTCTGGGACGGAATGTATCAGTACGCGAATGATACACCAACTGAACGCGACTCACCCTGAAGTCTCAAGCTATTAGCAGTCGCAAAGACGACGGAAAAGAATGTCGTTCTATTGAACAGTGAGCTGGGAGGACTAGAAGTTATTTTCATCACTTACGTTCCAACCAAAATCCACAGCGTTTGACTCATTAGAAACCACGTGACGAACGCGGAAATGTCGTCGGCATTAAATCTTCGGAACGATCTGATGGTGAACCACTTGAAGCGTATACGAAGTCGCTGCCAGAAGCCATTTGCAACCTTGAGAAAATCATCTCTCGTGGGTCGGTGTAGATGGGAAAGTGAGAGGGCCAGCCGACGATATAAACGAGGATAGTTGTCTAAATTCAAAGGTGGTAGATGAGAGTGAGGCTCGGCATGACCGTGTTTTTGGTCTGGTGCTTGGTGGTCACCAGGGGGTTTGTCTTGAGGTGGGGACTCAGGAGTCATTGAGGTGGGCCTTTGCTTCGCATCTGAATGACTGAAACGCGGAAAACTGGCGCGGCAGGAAAGAAGGTACGCTGTACGTATCGTAGCTGTGTTTCTTGGTGCGCGAGGATAGGTAGGACTGGCAAGTCGTGAATGTGGGGTGCTCGGTGCGGTGACAAATTCCTGGCTGAAAAAGCGGCGAATTGTGGTGTAACGGTCTACGTCTGAGCGGTGGATTCCGCGACTTGTGTGTCGTACGAGCGTGTTCTGGTAACGCGTTGAATGAATTCCAGCATTCTTGAGCACGGACAGCCTGAGCGAGCTTGACATTGACATCGTCGCTCTAAAAAAACATTTCCGTGTCAATGTCGCACGAAAAAACACCGGTCATATCCGTATTTGGTTATATGTTCCCACATATGTTGTCGATCATTCGTACTTCCTCCCCAACCATCAACCAATCAATGAAACGTCAGTCAACACTTCTCGAACTGCCAGCCATTTGTTCCGAAGTAATTGAGGAATGAAATAGGTTATACTTAATCATTAGAAGCAACAGAGTGTGCATGTGATACATAGGGATGTCCAAGTACTTAAAAGAAAAGCTAATGAACGTGAGGATTACGGTAATGATTCGGGAACTTGAGCAGAAAGGCAGCGATAATGCAGGTGGAGAATCACATTTGTATCGGGTATTGGGGAAGGATCATCTACAGCAACGTTTGGTATACATTTAAGGGCGCTGACAGGCGAGCAGTCAGAAGCGCGACCCGCCAGCACCAGGGGTCGGCCCATTCATATAAAGGTCGGTTATGTGTTTGAGTTCTGCCGTGCGCGACTTGTGTTCCGCGGCCAACTTCTCTATGTCGTCGGGATCCATGATATCCGCTTCTGCCTCGGTGTTACCATTGAGGGCAGCATTGATCTTATGTTTCTGATAGATCACTTTGCTGACAGTGGCTATATAGTCGGGATATTTATCTTCGTAGGGGGTGCGTAGAGCATCGGGGACGGTGGGGTATGAAGCAAGGGGTCGGTGAGGGTCGGTGACGAGGCTGATGGTCTATTGATTGACCCGAGTTGGACTGATCGGCTACTGGAGCGATCGATGTATTCCCCGGAGGCGGATGGTGGCGGGCTTGGTCTCTAGACGAGATGTAGTTCCGAGACATAGATGGCTTTGGCTTAGTTGATCGTGGCATCGTTGATCGTTGGTACTAGGCAGGGAGAGATGAGCGGGGTGGATGGTTGAGGGATTATAGAGGGTGACAATTCTTCCCCATTTTAAGGCGAGAGTGAGTCGTCGGAGTTCGCACATCAGTTTCCTGGCATCCTGTGTCCCTTATCTCAGATAAAGACAAAGCGATAATATCATTGTTGCCGAGTTTGCGGCGCTTTAGCACAGGACCTTGAATGGTTCAGTGGTGAAGCTTCCAGGTCTTCTACGACCGCCTTCCGCGTGATAGCAACGCCAGAAGAAGAAAATGCACGGGGTGGAGGTAGCGGCGCGTGCGTGAAGGGTCACAGGAGAAGACAAGATGGCTCTTCCCCCATCCGAAGGCGAGCGCGAGGGCATGTGCACCGTTTCCTGAGCAATCCCGTGTCAATTGTCGCGGATACAGACGAAGTGGCGGAAGTACTATTGTCGATCCCGCCACGTTTTGGCATACGTGCCTGCCGGTTCTCCTTTGGACCTTGTGTGGCCACGTTCCACGTAGTGGCAACGCCCGCGGGGACTTGTCTTTTGGCACGCTGCCATTCCTTCTCCCGAGTCCCTTTCCTTCTCCCTCTCCCTCTAGCCCCTCTCTGTGGTTTATTTTTTGTCTCTCGCCTTTCGTTTCTCCATCTCCACCCTCTTCCTCCCGTGTTCGAATTTCGTCCGTTGGGTCTCTTGTCCCTTCTCCCCCTCAATGTTCGCGTTTCCACTCTCGTATGCCTTCATCCTCTGTATTCTTGTTTGATCCGTTTCCGAGCCATAATCGGAATCGTCTTCATGGCATGACTACCAAGCCGAGTCGCCGGTTTCTACGCACCGTCAGACGGCTGACGAGAGTTCTTCGTTTGGTACTACTCCAACCCAGGTAGTCATCGTCGCGCTGTGGTTTCCGCAGTTACCAGTACCACCTGTATCAGAAGGTAGCCATTGCTCTGCCTCGGGAGTCGGCACGCTTGGTTGCATGAAATAAGGCGGGCCCCGGAAACAGTTGCAGACCATTTCGCTTTAGCTTGAATGCCAGAGGAATATCTGCCTGGGAAGGATGGTTACTGGGCCACTGGCAGTTTGATGGTATGTTAGCGTACATACGTTACAGTTATCTCCCATGCAGGATCCGTTCTGGGCGTCTGGACAATACTGAACGCGAGGAGAGCTGGACGAGCCCGTTGCGGCTCCTTCAACCCTCGGCCCACTTCCTCTGCGACATTCTCGCCGAGCTCAAAGTTTTTTTTCCATCAAGGTTGGCATATACTGGAGAGGCGCCACCGTGACAGCGGGGGCGGCTCTAGTGCGGATGACTGAGATACACTGGCAGGTGAATGATGCCCACTGGTTTATCACGGCAGTCGACGGACATATTTTATGAGTGGCTTGGGAATGTCACGAGCGATTTGGGTGTCTCGTTAGTCGTTGGACATACTGACAAACGATCATTGCCCACTTGGGTCTGATTCGATGGGTACACCATCCAGAATCGACATGGTGTGCTGTCAAAGTGACGATAGAATGAAGTCTCTGGCCCCGAAGGACGACGGCGAGACACTTGTGATATCATGAGATTGGGAAGCATGGTTAGTCTTACATAAAGTATTGATCAAGACTCAAGAGTCAGCGCTTCAGCGCACCCTCAGCCATCTTCCACATCTGGCGTCAGTCAAACTTAAGCCTAGGGCAATCAACGAATTAAACAAGGTCTAACCGTTACTACCAGGAAAATTGATGTACATTCCGTTCGTGCTTATGATGTAATGTGGAAGGGGGGGGGGGGGGGTAAACAATAAAGGCAGAGATCCATAAAAACAACCCTTGTAACGCGCATGCATAGTGGTATCCCATGTCAAAAATCCGAGCGTCGGCGCGAAATCAATCAGAAGACCCGCCAGCACCAGGGGGCGGCCCATTCATATAAAGGTCGGTTATATAAAGGAGTTCTTCCTTGCGCGACTTGTGGTCCGCGGCCAACTTCTCTATGTCCTCGGGCTCCATCACATCCGCTTCGGCCTCGGTGTCGCCATTGAGGACAGCCTCGATCTTACGCTTCTGAGCGACCACTTGGCTGAAAGCGGCTACATAGCCGGTATATTGATCTTCATAGAGGGCTCGTAGAGCATCGGGGTCGGTGGGGTATGATGCGCGGGGACGATGACGAGTCTGAGATGGTTTCTCCATGGATTGATCCGAGACGGACCGATCCGAGACAGGAGGAGGGGATGGGTTTCGTTTGCGAGGTTGAGGAATCTCGCCTTCATCCTCAGATGAGGTGTAGACAGGCGACTTCCGTCTGATCTTCGTCGGGCCATTGGATCTGGATCGCTCTGGCTTAGTAGTAGAGCCCTGGGTAGCGGCGGATGCCCGTGGTGGAGGAAGTGGCGAGGGTTCCTTCTTCATTTTAAGACGAGGAACAGGTGAGGGCTCCTGGACCGGTTTCTTGGGTAATCCTGGGTCCCGTACCTTGGATGTAGAAGACGAAGGGGTGGTAGAAGCAGTGTCATCAAGCTTGCGACGCTTCAGTATTGGTACCTTGGTTGGGTCCGGTGATGCATCCCCAGGATCTTGAGTAGCGGTCTTCCGTTTGATGGCGGTGACTGAAGAGGCTTTCTCTTTCGCCAACCTCTCCCTATCCCTCTCCTTCTCCCTCAGACGTCGCTCTTGCTCCATTTCTTCTCGTTCCCTCTCCTTTCGCTTCTCCTCCCGCCTCTCCTCTCGCTCTTTCAATCTCGCTTTCTCCCGCTTCTCGACCTCCCGTTTCTCCATCTCCACTTTCTCCTTCTCGCGCTCCCACTCGATCCGTTGCCTCTCTAGCTCCTTCTCCTTTTCTCTATGTTCGCGTTCCCGCTCACGTATACGCTCATACTCCCTATCTCTTTCTCTATCCGAATCATCGTCCCTCTTCGTCGGTTTCGGAGGCATAGTGGGTATCGTTTTCCTAGCAATGCTTCCACCAGCAGGCGGAGGCGCAGTCACAGGTTTAGGGGGTAACGAGGCGGGAACAGATGGTCTTGGAGTCGACGATCTTTCCGCACTAGAAGTCGGCTGTGGTGACTTCTTGGCTTGATACCCCGACCCAGGTAATCTTCGTGGCGGAATAGATTTCGAAGAACTCCCTGTATCCGAAGGTGTCGATGCTCGTTCGGCCTCTGCGCGTTTGATCGCATTTACGCGAGAAACGGTGGCTTTGGTGCTCTCGTCCTTCATCTGTATCTCACCTTTGGAACGCGTGGTATCGGGTTTCGGTTTCGACTTGGTATCCCTGGACGAGATGGCAGGCCGTTTCCCTTCAGCCTGAGCACTGGAAGAAGATCTATTGCTGCTGCTTGCTGCCATGGGCGGTGGCGCTGCGACAGGCTGTGGGATGGTGGGTCCAGTGTTGCGGTAGCGTACGTGGTCCCACGCATGATCTGTTTCGGGTATCTTGAGAGCTTTGAACACGAGACGAGCTTGACGAGCCATGGCCGTACGTTCGGCCTCGGGAAGCTTGGGCCATTCGTATGGTCGGACCTCTGTCCATGTCTGAGGTTTGAGTGTCCATGGACGCGGAGATTTGTCGCCTTTCTTTGCTGGTCCTTGCTGTTCGGCGATCTTGAGTGTGATAGTCATCAGTGTCTCGGTTCTGCATATATACGTCATCAGGCTCACCTCGTCGAGAAGAGCAAGCAGGTCCTCTCGCGATTGAGCACTGCAGTTTGCACCTGCAACCATCTTGACGGCATCGTCGGCAAGACGAGCCGATATAGCCAGACAATGCACCAAACGCCTTCGCACATCTGCACCGGCTTTCGTTGACGGTGGGTTTTGCGGAAGTGGCGAAACCTTGCGCGCAGCCATAGTGGACGATGACGGAACTTGCCGCTGAGTAGAAGCGACTGTCTTCTTGACCACCGTACCAGATCCAGGCGTCTTCCGCTTTGCAAGCTTGGAACTGGAAGCTGGAACGATGGGCTGGTCGAGGTGAATGGCTTGTCGTTCCGTGTGCTGCTGCTTGGCCGCCATGGTCTGCTGCCTGACTTTCTGGGTGACTTTCTCCAGAAGCTGACGTTCGACTATGAATTTGCCAATTACATTGGCATATAGCTTGAGTGGTGCCATTGGTTTTGCGGCGGAGGCGGCTCTGAGATACAGTTCGTGTGGCGAGCCCTCTTTCTGGGGCCGCATGGGGAAGAACGTCTCTCCGATGTATATGCCCTATACCGAGCAGCATATAGCATGAACGACAGAGAAGGAGCTCAGACAACACTCACTGGATTATCACCAAAGTCGACCGACATTTGTGGGTTATTTGGGAATGGCTCGAGTGCTTCAAGTGTCTCGGCAGACATACGAACGATCATTGCACGCTTGGGCTTTGATTGGACCGCGTTCCCTAGGTTCGACTGAACCTGGAGAGAGAGGGGTGCGCCATCCGGAAGGGGCATGTTGTGCAGCTGGGTCGTAGGGTCAATGACACCGGGGAGGTGTGTACTTGAGGTTTGCGAGTGCTGTCGAGAGAGACGCTAGAATACGACGACTTCTGTGTCTCTGTGCCAGCGAACGACCCTGTGCGGATGGACGAGCGTGTCCTCTTGAGAAGAGTGCTGATCGTGGTCTGTGTAGGAGAGAAGGAGATCGCGACAGCATTTCTTACTCGAATACCACTTTTGGAAAACAAATCCATCCACAAAGCAATCGCCACAAGACAAACTGGAACAATAGCACTGGATTGTTTCAGGCGAACAAGACAGGGAGAACTGAAAAATGCAATTGTTGCCTGGAATCTACAGGAGCGAGCGAGCGTACATACACCGTGGAACATGTCCGAATGGTCTCCACCCGACACGACGTACCATTCAACACACAAGCACTCATTAGTAGACTTTCCACACCAGAGAGAAGTTGCAGCATGTGTATATTCCTGAGCTACATACAAACTACACACCATCGGTGGTCCCTGCAAAAAAAAATCATCACAGGATGAATGTTTTTCCAAAAATTGCTGAAAGCCGAAGCTAACAGACGAGTTCGGATGTGTAATTTGCAATCAGCAAAAGACTGTGCCTCGGTAAAGACCTCACTGGCGACAGTACATGCCCGAGCACAAGAGATAGGGATCACAAATCACAACCACTCGCCTTTATACCCTACAACTCAACGCACGGACCATTGTCCCAAATTAGGACATAGTGCCTGATACATCGTCTTTGATGACATCAAGGCACATACTCCTCGTGAATAGTCCTCACTGAGTCGATCTTACGATTAATATCCAGCGCGGGGAGATACTACTATGGCTACCACCGGCATCACATTACCCGACTCAGCTCGTCCTAACCTGGTTTCCCGCCTGCGCCAGATGGGGTGTTGTGCGGTGGAATACCCAGAACATCGCAATCTGGATACCGAGCGCCTCGGCGACTCATTAAATTCATCGCTCACCAAGACAAAAAGGGTCTAGAAACAGAGGTTTGAAATATTTGCGCTGTTTGGAGGAGATGGGTCGGTCTTGCTGATGATTGCACGGCTAACTACTGTACCGTATCTGCGTTGGAAATGGCCTCGTTGCGCAATCGTTCCGGAATGTTCAGCCTGAACCCATTCGTCTGGCCACTGCGGATGGTCATTGTATAGGGCCGCATCGATCGAGTTGAGAATACTGTCGACATGAAGAGTCTCGAGAAGAGGGGAAGGCTTTCATGTCTTGGGCGCCATGTTATGTAGTCGGCGTGTGATGTTATCTCCTAAAATGAAAACGAAAAATATTTGAATTCGTTTGTTTTGCTCGATACTTGGCCTCGAAACGAGCGACAACGTTGCGTTCCTCTCACTCAGTGTCACTGTCCCTTCGTTCTTCACGCCGACATTCATCACCATCGAGCTCGTCGTCCCAAACGTCCTCGAGCTATTTGGCACGACGCGGTCGTGCATCTTCGAGACGATCGGGCCCCAACATACCCAGCACCAACGACCCCACACTCATTCCATCTTCCCTTTTCTCCTAAGTTTGCACGACCCACCATCGATACTCTCTTGACGATACGCTGGTCGAATCATCATTTCCTGAACGCGATTTATAGACATGACGGAGCAGGCTGGCGCGGGGGGTCCACTCTTACCCATCGAGAACAGGTTATGTCCTGGCTGCAAGCAATCAGCTGTAAACGAAAGCGGTGGTTTAGTAGTGGCGTTCGGGTGAGTCTCTCCCCATAGAAAGACCCCGCGGTCTATCCTCCGTGCTTCCTTGCTTCCTCCTCCGCCGTGCTTCGAATTAACGCATTACCCAATCCAGCCAATCCTTCTTTCACGTCGACTGCTTCAAATGTGCCAAGTGTAACAACCAAGTCACAGCGGATACCAACTTGCTGTTGCTATCAGATGGGTCTCCCATCTGCGCGGAGTGCAGTTACAACTGTAACGTTTGCCATCAACCAATTCTCGACGAAGCAATCATGACAGGAGACGACTCGTATCACGCACACTGCTTCAAATGCAAAGTCTGTCGAAATCGAATAGACGAGTTGGTCTTCGCTAAGACGAGTCATGGCATCTACTGCATGACCTGTCACAACGAGCGTATGGCCAAAATTAGACGCCACGCGCAACGGAAGAGGGAAAGGGAAAGGGCTATTGCCGGTAGCACCTCGTCATCGACCCGCGATCGGGAAACCAGAGAAACGTCAGGAGAGAATATCGTGAGTCAATTCCTGATGAACACGAATCAGGCCAAGGCGGTTGACTTGTCCACAAGGCTCCGGACCGGCCTCAAGCCCTCTCTCCACCTGGGTCAGTCCGGTCTAAGGCGTCTGTTTCTGGATTCCGTGATACCCCTTCAATGCGCAGCCTCAATACAAGTATGCGCCAGGCGTCATCGACATCCACTCGAAATCCCAGATCTGCTTCTCCCAACGTGGCGGTGGATGGTCAAAGAGATACCCCGCGACAGTCGGAGTCGTCTCAGTCGTCCGGTCAATCACAAGCATTCCAAATGACAGTTGCTCCCCCAGATACCAGTCATCATAATATTGACCGCTCCACGCCTCTGAACGGTAATGCTGGTCCAACACCAGTGAATGGACATCATCACGGAGATTCTCCGATTACGCAATCTGCGTCAACAGAAGCTAGCGGAGGGTCTCACTTGACTCCCGACTCTGCGGCAGGCGGCATAGGACTGCAACGACGGAAAAGTTACGACGACGGCACGCGGCCCCTGAATGTTCTTTTCGGTAAGAAGGGCGCAGATCAGGACAGGAAGGACGGCGTTGATACGCCAGCGGGTGGCGGTCTCAGCGTTCCTGGTCACCCGTCGCGATCTGACAAACGGCGGTCGATCAATCAAGCTTATACCCTCGATTATAAGAACCCTCCCCCATCTTCCTTCCACTCTGCGCCCTCCGAGATGGTCCGTTCACAAACGTTGCCTGTGCGCACTGATTCCCCTGTCCCACCTTCGCCTTCAAAGAATACCTTCGACCTTCCTCGACGTGGCTCAAATTCCAGCTTGCTACGCGATAACTCTTCTGGGTCCACGATTTATCACTCACCCTCCACTTCGCCAGCTCCACCAGAGACTGGTCGTGCAACACCGGATCATTCTACACGCACGCGTTCAGCATCTCATGATGCCCATTCTGCAGCTCCCCAATCCGCCCCGCTTTCAAATCGTTCCGCAACCCCGTTGCGCCTTACCCCTCGTCCCATTGTTACCCTTGAACGTCCACCACAGCGCTCAGATAGTCTCGGTAGTATCGCCAGCGTCGCTGAGGGACATGTCACACATAATGTGGATGGTCGCCTCTCTCCTGTTGGTCCTGGTTTCAGACAGCCTCTTCGCGTAGACAATTCGAGATCGGATAGGTCATCTCCATTGGGATGGAATGGTGATCGTTCAGGAACGATGACACCTACCTCCCCTTCGCACCGAATAGATGTTCCACATGGCGTGGAGAGCGGTACGGATACCGAGGCCGAGAGTTCAAATGGAAGAAAGTCTGACGAGGATGTTGTTTCTCCTACTTCTCCCGTTCCTCGTCCACCGCCAAAAGAAACGAGACTGCAGGCTCTCGCTGAAGGTCTCAGACTGGACATCGACCCCGACGTCACTGTCATCTCCCATCTGGATGGCTCTGCTGAGTCATCACCCGTCGAACGCACCTCCATTTCGACTTTCATCGCCCCGGCGTTACCACCGATACGTTTCTCTATGTCAGGTGCCGATTTCTCAGATTTCCTCAAGTCAGTTGGGGGTATACCGTCGCTCAAGTCGTTGGATGAGATTGCTCAGGCGGAGGAACCTGAGCAAAAGTCTCCGAGATCTGTCAACACGCTTCTTCCTCAGACATATATCGAGAAGCCAGCAAGCGATACCAGCGAACCATCGGATCCCGGGGACGTCAACCCCTCCAACGACTCGACGTCAGCAGCCCAAGACTCGGAAGCTAGCGATACAGTGTCGTATATGATGCAGCCGTTCTCCTCGAGGGGGCGGGCCTCCTCCGAATCGCAGTCACCTTACGGCCAGAATGCATCGAAGCGAGAACGGTTCGATTCCAATGCCTCTCTGAATATTGTTCCCTCCACTTCCCGCGTCACTGTCAACTCCGCACCGCCCGTTACCAGTGATACGAACGAGCTGGTCGTTCGCCGTTTGCAAGAAGTGCTCGCCGACGCCACTGGCCGAGGTTCGCAACAGCTCAAGTTCGATAAAGAATTCGTCGAAGCCATTTTGACGTCATTGGAGCACAGAAGCATGGAGTTCGGGGAACTCAAAGAAAAGTATCTCGGAACGAAGGTAAGATAATCTTCTTTGTTCATTCATTTCGTAAATAAAGTTTTAATCATTTTTGACAGCGAGTCAGCGAGCAGTACATCACCGGTCTTACCGTGGCACAACAGGAATATGACCGAGAGTTGGTGGCACGTCGGAATGCCGAGGCAGAGGTTATCAGACTGCGAGTACTGCTTTCGGGCCAAGCTGCCAAGCTCACTGCCTTGAGTGGTGAAACCAACCGACGGGAGGCACGGCGACAGTTTACGGAGGACCTCAACAAGAACCTGGATCAGTTGGAGCGGGACGTCTCCAAACTGAAGGCTGAGAGAGACGTTACCCTGGCAGAGGTCGAGGAGCTGTGTTCTTCAAAGAGGTAAGGTCCTACGCCATCGGAACCATCCGCACAGCACGCTCAACGAATATAAAGCGCTCCTAACAATGCGACCTCGGGGGAGGTCTCTCCTGCGCAGTTGAGCCGCTCGTTGACGATGCGCTTGGACAACATCAAGAAACAATACCAGCATGATCTCATACCCCTCACTCGGCAACGCGATACCCTCATTCGGGAGATTGCCGAGCTCAAGGCGACTCGCGAGCAGCTTTTGGAGGAGACGACGGTGCTTAACGCGAGGAACGAGGAGCTTGCCCAACTTAGTGGTCAATATGCGAGACGGATGGAAACTGGGACTGAGACACCGACATTGGAATTGTCTCCTGCAAGGGACGAACATACGATACACGACCTACACGAAAAGAAGAGCGTCTCTTTCGATCGGAGTCGGCCGACATTGGACATGCCACGACTGGTACAGCCGTCGACGAGCACTGGTTCGACGAGTACATCCACATTGGTCGATGATCGCGAGATCAAAGTCATTCGAGTACCGAAACCCGATTTCACAGATACCGCGTCGACGCATAAACATGGTATATTCAAATGGCCGGGGTATCGGAGGGACCAGACGACGAAAGGGAAGAGTAGTATGGAGCATCATTTCCAACCGGCGAGTGCTATTCGGTTTACGCGTTGTGATCATTGTGGAGAGAAGCTGTGGGGTGGATCGCATTTCCGTTGCACGAGTGAGTTGTTTCTCGTGTGTGTGTGTTTGGTATCATTGGGATGGCTCATCTGGTTTTTTTTAGCGTGTCATATCAACGTCCATTCGAGATGTGTGCAACACGTCAATTTGGCATGTTCACAGCACCGGGGGGACGTGAATGGGATCATGCAACCTCGTACGTTTGGTGACAATGAAAATGTGCGAACCTTGGCTCATTCTCTTGACAGCCCCGTCGATCTTTGGCCGTGACTTGGTTGAGCAAGTGAGGTCCGACCTGAGATGGGGTGATCGCAAGGTTCCTGTCATTGTTGAAAAGTGTATTGAAGCAGTCGAGACGCTGGGTTGGTGTCTGTTCTGATCATGCGGTCACCCCTTTCCTGACATTCCCACAGCGCTTGACTTTGAGGGAATATACCGCAAGACAGGTGGCGCGGGTCAAACGAAGGTCATCTCTCAGCTGTTTGAACGAGGAGATTATGCAGCCTTCGACCTCATGGATACGGAACGATTCAATGACATTTGCTCAGTGACGTCCGTGTTGAAGACGTACTTCCGTTCGCTTCCGGTTCCCTTGTTGACCTTTGATCTGCACGAAGAGTTCATCGCAGCAGCTGGGCTGAAGGATCCAGCAGTCAAAACGGAACGTCTCCAAGAGCTCGTTGACCGCCTTCCAAGCGAACACTATCATACCCTCCGATTCCTCGTACTCCACCTTCATCGGTAAGCGTTTATTCGATGTTTGACAGCTTGGTCCACTGTGACTTACGATGGTATCGGTATCCAGCGTGCAAGAGCACAGCGACGCAAATTTGATGAACGCGCGAAACCTTGGTGTTGTCTTTGGACGTAAGTCGGCTCTATCCCACCTGTCCGTGTCTATCACCGCTAACTGACCCATCTATCCTAGCAACACTGATGTGGTCGAGAGACCCGGGATCGGAGTTCAGCGACATGGCAGGCAAAGCCCTCATGGTCGAATGGCTCGTCGACCACGCCACCTCGATCTTCTGACACCCCATCCACTTCCTATTCCATACCTTATCTGTTTCAAAAGCTTGATTGATCAACTCTCTTTTTTTTTATCGTATTGTATTCCCATATTTCCAAAGGGTTCGTTCGATGCGGTTGTCTTTCCTTTTTCCTTTTTTTTATTTATTTCTGTGGCTGTATGACGCTTGTTTTTACTAAATTATTCCATCTCTCGCCTTCCCAATTGTATGGGTTTTCTTCTTTCCTTGGAGATTGGCGAGACGCATGTCCCGCGCGTTGTGTCGAATCCATTTACATCATTTGTCGATGGGCGTCCCCATTCATCTTCGAATTCCTACCCGTTTCCGCACGGTTTACAACCCTTTTTTTCGATCCCTCCCACTCCGTGTTCTCGACATCATCCATCACTGTCTTTATAGTGTTTGCTAGCATTCATTGTCATGGATACCCATTCGATACCAAAGTTGGCCGTAGTTGGGGGATGTAGAAGTATATAAATCGGGAATACATACTACCCCTTCCAAGAGACGAGAAAGACAAAACACGACTGTAGTGATTCGGAGAGCCAAACGATATCTAGGATGCTGCGCATGTGGTAAGTACAAGATGGGGGGTCGTTAGTCTAGGATAGGGAAATCCAAGGAAGACGTTATCATGAACAAAGACGGCGAAGAGTTGGGGTAAGAGGTTGATCAATCAGGGGAATTCGCGAGAGCGGCGGGGACGAGGTGTGGGCTTGTCGGGCTTGAGAGCGCAGTAGAGGAAATGCCGACGTGGACCAGGGGCAACTGCAGCGACACCACGAGCTCCCAGCGGAGGTAGTACGGCGGCATCGCTCCGGATCCCGAGAGAGAACATCCGGTCGAACACTAGCAATCACAAGGGTAGGCGGACGCGCAAACGAACGGGGAGGGAAATGGGGCCACTTACGGGTCGCAGTGAATGCTTTCGCTGTCGTCTGACACGCGAGATGGGTGAGGGAGAGCGGGGGACTGATGCCTTCAAGATTTCGGAGGTAACGGTAGACCATCGAGGGTTGACATGGACCTAGTAAGAGGGATTGCCACGTCAGCACGATCAGATGGCAGTCGCGGACGAGTGCTGACCGAATCGGAAGACGGCGTTGTAGGCTTGCCTCCATTTCTCTTCGAGCAGACGGGCACAGCTTGCTGGGTCGGGACAGGTCGAGCACTATTGGGAATAAGGTGGTATGTCAGCTAGATGTGTGGCTCTACCTGCAGCAACATACACATTGGTACTCCTTTGCCAAGGGTGTCAGACCGAGTTTGAGCACGCGTTCAAGGAACCAGTTGCGCCTTGTGAACTGCTCAGCAGTTGGGCAAGAGTGGAGACGAAACTACTCACCGTTTTTCAAGTTTCAAGAGCGTTTCTTGGCTGAGTGTGCTTAACTCATCCTCGGACCATCCACCGGGGTTGTCGAGCACGAAACGGCTCGCTTCACGGTAGAGCTCTTCTTCCTCGAAAAGCTCCGCGATGCGCATGGCTTTGATTGGCCTGCCAGCGGCGTGGGTGAGGAGGAAAGTGAGACATTCCTGTTGAAGGGCTGGCACACAGAGCTTGTGAGATATGTTCATGAGGCCTTCCACGTTATTCCAGGCGATGCTGCATTGAAGGCTGTGAACATGAAGGTCAGGATACAAGCGTATATGCGACCATACGATCAAAGAAACATACTGTGGATACACGAATTTGAGGAAATCGTGGAAGGTGCTCGCCTTCTCTTCTTTGAGGACGATAACAGCGTCCTGATCGTGCGTCCGGCGGCGTCTCTTCACAGTGGCAAGGGTGTTGTGAGATCCCCGACGTTCGGGTGGGTCTACTGTCGTAGCTTTCCCCTTTTCATGTTTGGCATCTACGGAACCCTGAAGCTTGGCTAGGCTGGCTTCGCGGGGGTGTGCTCTGCGTTCGCTCGTCGCAGATTCTGGTTCTTCGGGTTCGCTCTCACTTGTATCGCTCCCGCTCGCGGGTGGGTTTTCGATCTCCACGGGAGACGAGCAGTCGGACGCAGTGTCACTGGCACCGTCCTGGGTGTCCTCTTCAGGGGTGAACGACATGGCGGTAGGTGTGCTAGGTCGCGTCCTGTTTCCCGGGATGGTGGGTGGCTGGGAGATTGTGATGACCGAGGACATTGATGGCGGACGGCCAGTCTCTAGCCAGCTGCCACTGAGAGCAGCCTCGAAGAATGGGGATGCGAAGAATAAGACTTCCTTGTGGGCCCTGTTATGGAGGCAATTAGCGCCAGTTCCCCAAGTGGTGCCACTAGTGGAGACCTACCAGAACGTTGCGCTCTCGACGACGAGTTTGACAGTCCCAGGAAATCTCCCGCTGCGAGTGAATGTTTCGTCGATCTCTATAACTCGATCTGATTCATATAGGTTCGATTCGGTGACGAGTTCGTCCGTATCACATTCCTCGAGTAGCCAAGGTGGAGAGCCCGAGGAACGGAATATGCCTGATGCAGCTGCATGGGTCTCTGTGGGTGAGCTGAGCGACGCGGAAGGATTATTATGTCGAGAATTACGGGCGATGAGGATGTGGGATGGGTTGGTGCTCATCATGCTGGCAGACGAGTCGAGGATGGAGTGGCTTGGAGTGGCCATCACAGCACTTTGTCGCTTGAACCTTTCTTTGTTTACGCCATCTCGACCACTTGCCATTTCATGCAAACCTCTGCTGGCCACGATTGGGTCGATCCAACCTGCACATCTACCGTCAAGAAATCATCAGCCAACTGCCTTCTTGGCTTCGGAGCCGACGCAGATTCTCGATTGGCGCTCAGGCGGAAGCCTTAGCCTTCGTCACAACGTCAATATTGTCAATGACCGAGCGCGTCAACAGTTCGGGCACCAATCTACCGGGTCATAGCTCCCCGTCTTGATTCAAAGCTCATTGACCCAGCGATTCACACCGCCGTCATTTCTCTAAGTCACCTTCGATATGTACATCCATCATGCTCTAAGATTGCAGCGGATTAAGATGTTATGCTTTGATATTTAACAAGAGAAAGTCTTTGTCGGCCGGTCTTGTAGTGTAGCGGTTATCACTTGGGATTCTGATAATATCTTCCCAAGACCCAGGTTCGATTCCTGGCAAGACCTTACCTTTTTACCTTTTTGAACACCCGGTCACGTGGTACTACATTGAAGTTAGGGTTGTATACAGTACACTGTGTCCTTCGCTCCCTGACCACCGCCATGTCATGGAAAGCGACGTTTGAGACAGGCGTCGCCTGCTTCAGGCGCGGTGACTTGCAGGAAGCCCTCGATCACATGAATCAGGTAAGAGATACAGTTTACAGTACACGGTCTCTTATCCAATTCGCGAACAGGCAGCTGAACTCCAAAGCGAGAACTTTACCATCTACGATTCGCGTGCAGCAGTGTACGAGAAGCTTGGCAATCTCAAAGCTGCTCTGCTCGACTCTAAACGCGTCATCGATCTTGCACCCAATCGGTGGCAGGGTTACGCGCGTTCAGCGCGTCTCTTCAATGCACTCAAGAAGCATGGCGCTGCCATCAAAATGGCTGACCATGCATTGAGCCATCTCCGTGGGGATGAAGTACAACGCCGCACTCAGCTGACGGAACTCCGAGAACAGGCGGTCATTGCTCAGGCAGCTACTGAAAAACAACATTCATATCTCCTGGGTAAATTGCCTGTGGAGACTCTTGTCGAGATATTCAACGCGTTAATCAACGAAGACCACACTTGGGCTGTCAGGCTGTCCCACGTCTGCGGACACTGGCGCCGTATCCTTATTAATACCCCCTCTGCGTGGCGTACGCTGGTGCTATCCAACAAGCACCCTTTGCGAAAAGCAAAGTTGTGGATGGAACGCACCCGAGGTCGCATCACGAAGCTCTCTTTCTCTGTGTCGTCATCTCTGGACGAGGTCGACGTCCTTTCCCAGCTCAAAGGCCTCTCGTGGAACGATCTGTCGAGCGTTCATATTTCTGGTAAACTCTTTGCCAAGCTTCATCAAATGCTATCCGATATCTCCCTTCCACATGCATTCTCAAACCTTGGAGAGCTCTCCTTGCATGACCTCGACGATCCTGATCAACTAATGTGTTTTCTCTCCGGCCCCAAATGGAAACTCAAATCGCTCTACATTGGAAGGTCCTTGGGGATGAAGGATGAGTGGAGGCAGCGTATCAATCAGCTCACAGAGTTACACCTCTGCGGTCCCATCATGACTCCTTTCTGCCTGCTTCTCAGAGCTAATCCATCACTCGAGAGGCTTGTCTTGGATTGTCCAACGGTGCATCCTCTCGAGGAAGGAGATCTCGACACGCCCGTGGTCATGAACAGCCTCAAGAGTGTCGCGTACAGAAATGTCCCCCTTCCACCCTGGGTTCTAGCCAATATCGTTGCCCCTTCGATGGCGAGCCTTTCGCTGCATTCCATTCCAATCGGAGCGGATACTACCATCCTCCAACTCGCACCACGGCCCTCTCTCGTAGAGCTCCGGATCTGCTCCTGCACCCTCGATCGATCCACCCTAACAACCGTCCTCCCCGACATCCCCAACCTCGAGACGCTACAGATAAATTCTGTCGACCAGGTCGTCAACCACGTTCTCGAGTTTCTCACTCTGAAAAACCTACCCCTACCATGCCCCGCACTCAAACATGTGGATCTCTCCGGTTGCTCCGACCTTTCCACTTCCAATGTCTACGCCTTCGTCAAGAGTCGCTTGCAACATGGACCTGGGGCTGACGGCTCGGCGGGAAACTGCGCCGTTATCGAATCACTCACGGTGGATGGGTGTCCAAAGATCGAACCGGACATGCTTCCTTGGTTCAGGTCGAAAGTCGCTCGTTTCAGTTGTGTATACATGACGAAAAAGGACTTGAAACGCAGACGGTAGTTGGGGTGGCTGCAATTAATCAGATCTGGGTTCCGGGAATACCACGTCGTACAGTCTAAACTACCCGTTGCAAGCGATGGTTGCGCAGGAGCTGTAGCGTGGGTGTGTACTACGTGATTTTAGTGGAGTAAAAGCATATGACCCGTGCAATTCCTCCGTCGCTGTCAGTGTCAATGGAGCTGTTGGTGATCGCCATGCCATGTCCCCGTCGGTCTTCACATGCGTACGACAGGACCTGGTTGGCTGCTGTCGCATCGGCTGCAGTGGGATACGAAACTCGACGCTGAGGATTTCGCAATGAATTGTGCGGAAAGCCTGACGCAGAGACCTCAGGCTGATGACCAAGATGTGCGACGGGAGTGGCTTGGAGTCATCGCGACGCACGACGATATAAACATGCTTCGTCGAGCCACCTAAAGCGTCACCCATGGCAAAAGCCCATCCTGTAGCGCAAAAAAGAAAAGGCTCGCGCCCATCGGTCGCACCAAACGGAGTCGTTTCAAAATTCAGGTTTCATCAACCACCCCTCTTGGTCCCTGCCAAGTCGTTCATCGCTTTTTGTACCTCGAGCCTCTCCATGACGGCACGGTGTAAGCTTGACTTGTTTTTGTTTTTCCCTTTGGGGAGCGTAGCGACGGGTTCGTCGGGAACGAGAGGGGTGGTTGGGGTTGGGGGAGCGGTGCCGTGGTCGAGGGGTGCGTCTTTCGTGGTGAGGTGCGAAGGAACGATAATGGGAGTTTGACGAGGGGGAGGAGGCCACTAAGAGCGCGCTGTCAGCGATTTAGGAGATAAATCGATGTATTTACTTACACCACGGTTAGGTTGGTTGAAGTGTAGCGCTGCCCAAGGCGGATACTCCTTTTCTAGTTGTATGATATGGTCTTCTAGAAACTGTAGACGGGCCAGCAATGTACGCGGTGGTGCAGGAACTGTTTGTCGGTTCATCAAGCGAAGCTGCTTGAGCGAGGGAAATGACCTTACCATAACGTACTCCAACATGAGATTCAATGTTCATCAACCTCTCGTCTATCGCAGGTTGGAGCCCGCTGGGCGTATCGTCAGTAAGAGGGACGAGCTTCTCCTTTGCTTGTCCATCCTTCCCGTCTGCACCCTTCACGGTCCTCCTCAAGGGCCCATCCTCGTTCTTCGCGATGTCGTATTTCATGTGGGAATCCCTGTCCAGGGGTTTTGCATCCGTTCTTGCGCAAGATGGGATAGGCTCAGTGCTTTCTGGGTCGATGTTCAGTCGCCGACGCTTTTGTGCTATCGACTCGAGAAACTCGGCGCGATTCGACGCGTCGTTCTTCGCGCGGTTCTGTGCGAGGAACTGAGATATCGATTTCGTGATCTTCGGACGTGTTTTAGAGTATGACGCTAGCAAGAAAGGGATTAGGCTTACACTAGACTGGGACTGGGGCGCTGCGCCAGTACTCAGGTGAACGTAATCCAGCTTTCGTTCTTCAAGCGGCCTCTCCTTCGGCTCCTCCCCTTCCTTAAACTTGCCTAGCGTCTAACCCACGAAACGAGAATGAAATCCCAAGCTTCCGTTCAGAAAAAGACTATGCATTTGCGTACCATGAGATCCCGAACCAAATCACCAATCGCCCCAGGTACACTCTTCCTCTCCCAATCCGCATTCAAGACGACCATATCGTCCTCAAACCCTCTCAACGCCTGCGTCAAACCCACCTTTTTCAAAAACGCGCGTATGACTTCGTCCCAGTGTCGATACACGGGCTCTGGTGTCGGCGTGCGTAGTTTCGGCGGAGGTTTACGCTGTCGTGCACTAGGTTGAGGTTGGTACTGCGCGTACTGCGCGTACGGAATCTGTGTGTATGGAGATTGTTGGTAGGGAGAGTTCCCGGAGGTGGCGTATGGGTAGCCAGAGAGTTGCCAAGCGTTCTGCCATGTCCCGGGTGGATAACCCATGTAGTACGCTTGGGCTGCATTTTGTTGGCTTTGGGACTGCGTTTGGGATTGTCCGGTTTGTTGGGCGAGATGGGATTGAGTGTATTGGGCGGTTTGTTGGGTAGGCTGCGAGGGGCCGGCTTGGGCGTTCGGTTGGACGGAAGCATAATATTGCTGTTGGGGTGCTGCTTCAGACGTGTTGGATGGCGTAGCGGATACCTGCTTGGGGCCTGCTTGGGACGGTGGTGGTCCGCTTGTCATTTTCTTGCTGAGTGTGACCCTTCTCCGAAGTCGTAGCCTGGTCCGTTGATGGAGGTTATTCCAAACAAGGATACAGTGCCTTGATTAACCCCAAGTCAGTCCAACTGTAGTCGCCAAGACCATTACATGTTAGAAGGATATGTAGTCAATCAACAAACGGGTATACGCAGGTCAGACCTCAGCCAGAATATGCACTAGGATATCCTTTACCGTCTCTCTCTCCCACTCAACCACTTCCTCGCCTCGAGACTCGTCTCCAGGGGTGCCTATAGCCCCACAAATTGCGCTACTCAACACCTCATCGTACGGCGAGTCCCGAATCCGAACTCGATGTGATACCACCCTCGGGAAGATCCTCGCTATATCCGCTTCCGACACATCCAATTCAACAAGTTCCTCGGGTTGACTCTGATTCGCGAAACTGCGATGAGCGCTCGAAGTCGTCGAGGGTTCGTACGGCTCTAGAATGTCAAAGGTTTCCACGAGTACGTTGGAGGAGACGCTTCCTATGCTGGGATGTGAATGTGGGTAAGTGGAGGTGCTGTCTATATCGCTGGTCCGATGAGCTCGCTCCTTGATCAGCTCGGAGCCTGTGTGGTCTACTCCAAGCACACGAGTCGCACGTACAAGAGCTTCTGCATCTTGACGCGCGCGTGCCGTAAGCATCATACCATCCAGTGGCCCATAATGCCGTGCAGCACTGAATAGATCAGCGAGATATATGTTGAGCGGGGGTCTTATGCGAAGCTGCGTCGCACAGAGCTGTTTGAGTCGATGAAGGAGAGCAGAGGGGATGAGCGGTGTCGCCAGAGGAGGGGGTGGTGGTGTCGGGGGGCCAGGTAAGGAACTCAGAGAATGCAACGTTGGGAAAGCCGCGGATGTGGCGGATGTAAGTGGTGACGAGAGCGCCGTAGACGCGGATGAAGGGGGCCGGTACTGGCGCATTGCCAACCGAATTTGTGGACTAAGGTTGACAGTCGAACTCATCGCGAATCTGTCGAGCTTTTAGAAAGACGACAATCAGTCAGTAATTATCCCCTCAAGTATCTCGGCAGAACGCACAAGGTTCTTGAGAATTGGTGGTCTTTCTCGTGGGTCCGACCGGCACACGTACACCACGAAGAAGTCATCGGGTAATTCAAGAGTCAAGCCTTCTTGATCATGTCCAAATAATCCTCCATCAGACATGATAATTTTTCGTTCCGAAAGAGTTCGCAAAACTGCTTTCTGTGCTGGAATACTGGCATGCTCAAGGGCCGAAACCACCACCGCAGAGGGCAACTTCAACGGGTCCCCACTCCAGTGCGATGCATGCCCAGGATGGGTCTTGACGCTGGGAGCTGGCGTCACTGCAGATGGAGTAGTTTGCACGCTTGTCGGAAGGATGCTAGGCCGCCGCGAGTAAGCTTCTGTGTTGCTGGCTGGTTTTAGATCGACCTCGACGCCGGCGGGTTCTTCTGAGTCAAACTGCGCACGTCTAAGCGTGCCAATGGATGGTTTTGACTCCGTCGGATAGGAGATTGAGCGGGAGAATGACGTTCGCCTGCTACGCGCTGGAGGTACGGCTGGCAACCTGCTTCCTGAATTGCTAGTGCGCGAGCTGGACATACGCCGGTGGCGATGTTTGTGCGAAGAGCCACTCAAGCCATCAGTTGGGGGTGTGATGGTCGACACAGAGAAGAATAGGGACCGGATAAACTCGGAAGGTGTTTGCTTTGCCGTGTCGGAATGACACCTTAACTTGTGAACATTATAGCCAAAGACTGTGCTAAGTGCCTGAATATGAAACATCAGTTTATGTTACGTGTCGAACATGGGAATTGCGTGCTCTTGGAAGGAGGCATGAGGCATGAATACGTACCAGTGAAGTTAGTTTGGAGACAAAGTTGACATCTTCGTCGCGCGTGCGTATTATTAAATTTCTGTCCCCAGAAATGATAGAGAGAAGTAAAACTTGAATTATCACTGGTTCCAAGGGAAGGCCGGGCGCACTTGAGCGGAGCTGGCTCAATAGAGATGGTAGGAAGAGCTGTGTACCAGGAAGGGGTAGGGCGTCGACATCAATTGGAGATGTCATTCTGTAAGGAGCAAGGCATCAGTGTCCAAAGTCAGTTTCGTCTTGACAGGGCTAGGAAGCGGTGGGCGAGGAGCACCAACATTCGAGCAGCCAATCTACGGTAACGTAGAGCACAGCACTGTGTTTGATGGTAACTCGTGCATGGAGGCCACTGATTGACGCACACAAGTCCGGGACTTGCGGCGCGGAAGCGCGTGCAGTCAGTGCAAGACGGCCTTTAAGAACGTGGACTGGATGTTGTTGAGATGTCTACCTACCTCTTGATATCTTTGGCCGGCCCGATGATGAGTCGAGGCTACAAGTATAACTTGCAATTGAAAGTACTTACTGTAGAGAATGGACCCGAGTTTGACTGCCTGAGAAAGTTTGCTGGCAGTGGATCTACAGTATTAGATAAGATTAGTGGAACTAGCGGGGGGAAACAAAAATACGGGTTGATATGGAGACTTGCTCAACCGACCAGTTGTTGACCGCTCATATGTCTCGTTCGTGAGGGGTTGAACCTTTTATGAACCACAGCAGGTCAAGTTCTCGCTTCCCGTCCTCTCAGGCTATTTCTGACACGACATTACCTCGAGGCGGCACGGTCAGCGTCTCTCCTTCTTATTCTTCCGCCCCTCCGGACGTGGTCGTTCTCCCTCTCCCTTTCTCCATATTCCCCACTTAGCCCATCTCGCGCTGGATGAATGGCAAGCACCCTATTCCAATTCTACGTAGATGATGATTCCCCGGAGATTGCCTACTTTCCATTCGTGAACCTCGAGCCTAGCCCCAACATCACAGATGGCTGGCAGTTGTTGTATACAGGTTCAGGCGCTGCTACAGGTCCTGGCCAGGTGGGAGTGGGTGCCAGCTATCACTATACCTCGCTCAATGGCGCAAGCTTCTTGATCACCTGGAATGGTATGTATCCACCTCCTTCTGGAACATAGGCGATCGCCACAGCCTCGCTGATGCATCATTCGCGCCCCAGGCACGGGTATCGATCTCATGGGCAACGTTTCCAATGCACTCTACAATGTCACGCTGGACGGGATTCCAAACACTTCTTATTCGAGCGACCCTGCGAACACTGTCCTTGCTTCGTTTAATGACCTGGATAACACGAACCACTCACTATTGTTGACGACGATCATCACGAACACATCTTCTCCCAATGCCTTCTTGACGTTTGACGAGGCACGCATCACATATACCCCTCCAGCAGACTTCACCAAGTGAGTAGTTATTGCTGTAATAGTGATTGTCCAGAGGTGTTAATTTGCTTGGGCGCGACTCCATCGACGACGATTGTTTGATTAGCACTACATCTACTACTCAAGCAATCAGTGATTCTAGCATTGCTTTCATGGGACTATGGAACTATGTAGCAGATAGCACCGGAAATTCCATGCATGTCTCAAATACTGCCGGTGACCGTGCGCAGACTACGTTTCTAGGCAAGCCTTTCAGTTCCCTTGCCGACAGGCAGTGGCTGATATCCCCGGAATATTCTGCAGGCTCCGCGATCACAGTCTACGGGCTTACATCTTCGTACTCCGGAAAATTCACTGTGACGCTAGATAATGTTACGACCAGCCTATCGGCCCAGTCCTCATATAACAACTCGGACACATTGCTATTTTACGCCACCGAGCTCTCTCAGGATATGCCTCACCAGCTCACTGTAACCAACCTAGAAGATAGAACTCTTGCCTTACGGGCAGATGGTATGAATATCACTTTCTTCGGCAATGGAATAATGTATGTGATTTTTCGGCGGTATTTTTAATCGAGCTGACTATTGTACTGTAATGAAGCCTTACCAGCTCGTCGGAAAGCAGTTCAACCCCGGCAGGCACTATTGCGGCGATTGTCCTCGCTATCGTCCTGTTCTTGGTCCTCTGTGGCATTATTTATTTTGCCTGTTACAGGCGGCGGAAAGCTCGCGCTAACCAACGGCGCGACCCCGCTCAGACTAGAGAGTGGGATAATAACGAGAAGGCTGATCTCGATGTCGATCGCGTCGTCGACATAAGTCCAACTCCTGGAGAAGAGTTGGAGACAGCGAGCCTCAGCACCAGCAAGGGTTACGGTTTCGGTCTTGGCCTACGCCGTGGGTTCCCCTTTGCTTACCGCAAGGGCAAGTTGGGAAGCAGCTCTAGCGGAAGGTCGCGCAACGGAAGTGGTCCCCGGACAGAATCCCACCCCATGACTCCCCGACACGACCGCGACGAGAAACGATTTTCCGTAAACACGTTGACTGAAGATCTTCCTGTCTTCTACCATGCACCCGAATCGGAAAAACTTGCTCCTGCGTGGTCCAATCCCGTCGCGCACATGTCACCCCCCTTCAAACACAGCGATTTTTACAAAGAACAACATGGGATTTCGCTTCCCGGACTACATAGGGAGCCGATGAAATCTATTGACGACAACTGTGACGACGACACTGATGGGAAGACCCTCACTTCCCGTCAAAACGAAGCCCTCGCGGCTGCCCTTTCCCTCAGCCCAAGAACTTCCGAGGCACCTACAGGCGTTGATGCAATGGATCCAAATCCAGAAACTCACAACGACTCGGGAGTTAGATGTCCAGACACCCAATTTCTTCAAGTGCGGGACACGAGCCCGTTTAGGCTAGATGTATCTGCAATTTTGGGGTCTCCCAAGGACAGTCGCGATTCCAAGAGGAACAGTGGGAGTGGCAGCAGCACATGGTCAAGAGTGCGCGCCAGACTTTACCGGAAAGCTCACAGGGACGATGGCAGACAGATTGACGGGCATGAGACGTCCAGTTCTTCCGGACCAGAATCTGTACCCGTGGTAATGCTCGAGTCCGGATCTGCTCAACCACCAAGCGAAACAGCGCCCGCCTCGGGAACATACTCATTCCTAGACTTCGCATCTTCACGTGCTTCTTTACCGCAGCATTCGAAGACCACCGTCAGCTCTACTGACGCGGAAACCGGGCATGGGACCAGAGAGACTCGAGCTTGGAGCGAGAACACTTCCATTAAGATGGTACGGATAGAGCGCTCCCGGGATGACATGGCAGCTCTAAAACCAGATGCACCGTCAACCGCGTCCGCTGGTTCCAACATGGGGACACCATCAGACAACTCGGGCGGTCACACACATCCAGATTCTCCAACCACACACGCCAATGGCTCTTCACCATTCCCATTTCCCATAACTATCACCCCGTCGACACACTTGCCTCATCCTTACAACTACGTTCCTGAACGCCACACTACACCGTCCCCACCGCCGTCTGCGAACGCACAACAACACCTGTTGCAGGTTCCTCCAACCTGGCCGCGCCCAATCAGCGAGGCCAACTCAACAACGGAGAGCGTTCCGATCTCTGTTTCCGAAATTCACTTCAGGCATAGCTTCTCTGACTATGGTGGACTCGATTCCCGACGAGCCAGCGCTGCCTCCGCTCTCCCTCCACACCCCCCGCTTCCTCACCGTGACAGTTCCCAAGGAAGCACGCCCACATACTCTCCTCCACCCCCATATATCGTGCAACGTGTACTTGGGTTGCCAGTGACACCCCTTAGTCCTGTCTCACCTCCTGCGGCACCGGATAGCCCGACAAGCACCGTGACTGCTTCACCCTCCGGACGGCCCGGGACTGCACCTTCTCGCATCGGTTCACTTTTGGGCCCACGACCAAAGCCGCGTCCATCAACCGCTGGGTCCGTTCGAGGTACAACGGCCCCACAATTACCCATAGGGCGGAACATACGAAGTCCACGATGACCGATGACCTCCAATGACAGATAACTCGCGTACGACAATCTCATATCTCACAGCATTTTTTTGGTTGGCACACGATATACCAGATATACCCATGCTATCCGTGTTTTTGTTGTACTTGTCGTGCTTGTCGTACCTTTCATTTTGTTATCTGCGCGTCGCCCTCGTTCTCTCGCATATCTACAGTTGTACTATACTTGCATCGCATCTTTAACAAACAGCCGGTTGCCTTACCCCCACATGACAATGATGACATGCACTGCCAAAGGATTGCTGACTGGGACCTGATCTTGCCTGACCGACCTTGTTTGAGAATATCCATTATAGAATGATGGTGGCGTTTTTGCCATTGAGAAATCATACGTCCGATAACAAATATATTTATCTCTATGATGGTGGTTGCGTATCTCTTCGTAGTCCGAAAGTTACGAAGCGTCTAATGTCGGAGAACACCTCGCGCTTTTGTCCGGGTTCGCTTCCCTTGACGCCTCCATCAGCACTTGACCCAGTTGGTGGCCCGCTCAATGGCGGCGATGTCAACGCCCCAAATACGCTCTCTGCACCCGAAGCCGAAGCCAACGGGAGCGTGATACGGCTTGTGGCTGGGCTACCGACCGCTAAGCTGAGTGGGGGATCCATATCTAAAGATGAAAGGAACGAGGTGGTCTCAAGATCCGTCTTCGTGCTCGTGATGGTCAGGAATGAGTCAAGGAGGCTGTTCTGCTCTGTTTTCGGAACGCCCTTGAGGTCGAGGATCTGGTGATTTCCGGAGAAACGTGAACTGCGGCTCCTTGTCACGTAACACACACAGGCTGCAGACTGACCTTTTGGAAATTAGAGAAGGAAGCATCGCCGATGACAAGCGTATAATTGAGAATGAAACCTTCAGGCGGGTCCTGGTTCAACCGACCAGTTTAGCCCCGATCAGCATTGTCGTGTATATGGAAGGACTTACGACTGGCGTGATGATGACCTTAAGCAGTGCCTCTAAGCGCGTGGTAACCTTTGTTAGGCTGCGCGTATAACTCCATTTTAATAGATTAGCCTCCCGTGCAATTGTCTATGAAACGGATGCAATGTACCTGGTTGTAGAGAGTGCTTCTCCAGGTAACTTCAAGAGACATGATTTGATGACACCGAGATCAATAAGCAGCTGTGTTGTGTCCTTGTTAGAATAATATTGTCGTCAGCAGACCAGAACGCAAACCTGCTCGGCTCCTATCTCTCCCAATGGTCGGCTCCTCACGAGAGCATTCGTGAACCGGGTCAATAGAACCCTGTGGCGACGTCACATTCTTCGCTCAGGAAATTGATTTTAATTCTGTACTCACCCCGAAGCTTTGTCAAAGAAATTTCTTAGAAATTTCTTCTGTTCCACCAAAGGTATGAGCAACTCGGCTAATTGTTCGGTAGCTTGTGCGAGATCGTCAATGTATGGCGACTGTCCAGATACTTGGTTTATGGCACTCCAATTGACTCGGGACATAGTATTCAATGCACCATCACAAGCTGATTCGAGTTCGCGAAGCTGTATGTTGATCGCCGCGGAAATGACACTGACGATTGCTCATTCAGCAAGGTCGGAGACTTTATTCCGATGGCATACCTCATGAAAAGATCTCGCTCAGCTTGCAATGTGACCTTTTCTTGGAATTTCTCGTTTATTTTCTCCTTGATCTTTGCCTCCAGCTAACATACGTCAGCCATTGGTTTGGTGTAGAGCCAAAAGACACATGCCTCTCCAGCAGTCGTTTGACAATAATCGGCCGTGTTTATGAGTAAACATGCTTGCTGAAGCTCAGCATTGTCATATCTTGAGTCCATTGACTTCCGCGGTGGGGGAAGAGACCTAATTCACCCAGTGTATGAGTATCACGAGCTGCCATAGTTCACTATTGTTTCTCACCGCTTCAATCTTGGTGATAGTACATCCTCTGAACGAATGTCAGTATCAAGGCAATCTCACAGACGATCGACAGACCAGCATAGATCTTCAACCATTTCTTCTGCACCCTGCATAGATCAAACAAAGCCTGACCGGTCGAAAGTTTGGCACATTGCTCCAGGCTCTGAGCATAGAAATAGAACAACTCTGTCGACGAGGGAAGTACAACTGGAATCGGTTCAGGCTCGTCAGCGGTGGAGATGGAATCTCGAGGCGTGGAGGGAATAGGTTTGGACGATGTGTCAACAGAGCTGCGAGCCTTGGCACCACGGTGTAGGGCCAGCATATCAGCAAGTGCCCTGATGGGGGGGGTGAGACATGAGTACAACCCAAAGGTCGACTGAACAGCTTACTTGTCTTGGGCGTCGACAAACACCCCGAGATGGGGTTCAAAGGCGGAGGACATGGATTGCACCTGCGACGTAGGAGGCGACGCGTTTTTCAGTATCTCATCGACCTGGAGAGAATATTAGTATAGCAGCCCGAAATCTACGTGCAGAACACCAACAGGAGTGGCCCATTTCTTTGACATTGATGACTCAAGCTCCGTTGTTTGCTGCAGTGTTTCAAGGAGCAACTTGACGGTCAGCGATTGCCCGGCTTTCGACAGCAACGTTGAGAGGTCATCCCTGGCGAAGGATCATTCATCAATGATTGGCAGCACGGGACTTCGACTGAACTCGGTCTTACCTTGTTATGGACACAAACTTGGCAAAAAGCCACCAACCGACCCGCCACTCTACAGGAAAGGCTCTCCCGATCTCAGTTTCGTGAGAGGTTAACAGCCGTCTAAACCAAGCAAATCGTCTCGCGATGTTGTCAAGATGACCCGCTTCATCGCTTGCTCGGAAGATACGACGGTATTCTTTGAGCTCAAGAGCAGCATACCGGTCAATGAGCTGAATCCGAACGTCAGGGCCAAGCACGTCCACGACGGCACAGGCGTCCGTGATATGGCTAGTCCTGTAAGGCTTGGAGGGATCTTGAAGGAAGCTGGTGTATTGATGTTTCAGGGAGTTCGGTGTAGACACGAGAGGTCAGCACGCACAATGAATCGAACTCAGCGTCAAGTTGAGTTCGGAGTTCTCCTTGAATCTGTTGTATTCGTCTCCAAACCTGCATGATACGATTGATGGAAGTGTATGATTTGAACGAGACAGAGAGTTGTTTCACAGCCTAAGTAATGGTGCGAGTCAATAACCTCAAGGAACAATGTCTCCAGTTTACCTACAGCTAAGGAATGCACGACATCCGCATACCTCTTCTCCTTCACCTGATCCTCCAATTGAGTAAGAGCATTCACTGTGAACAAACAAGCCGTTAATGCGCGCAGTCGATTGTGGATGAACTACTCACCTAGCATTTGAAGCCGCTTCAATGTTGTCATGCTCAGGATGAGGTTCTTTTTCGCGAGATCGAGGGCTTGTATATCTTTTGTGATGTTGCGCACTACAGCCTCTGATTCCGACGCTTTCTCCCGTATGCGCGACATTTGCCCGAGAAGGTCCTGCGTAAGAATGGGATGAATCACCACCACTCATGCGGATGGAAAGCTATCTGTACCGAGATCATTTCTTGAATGAGCTGCATTTTGCTTGGGTCCTGGTCCCGTTTCAGAGCTCCTTGAAGTGAAGTGATTTCGGCCTGAAGCTTGCGTTCATCTTGGGCGAGCTTGGCCTGAACGGCTTCCAAGCGGCTGAGTGAAGCCTCTGTGATTTCCCACATTACGAGGTAGATACAAGATGGATGGATGGAATACACACCATCCGGGAAGAGCTGATTCAGGATGTCGACGGGATTGAAGTTGTTCGAGAGGTCGTCGAGAGGATCGTCATTCTGGTCTGGTTTCAGTTCCAAGACGCGTTGTATCGCTAAGACCAGTTCTTGTGGCAGCTCCGCGTCCGCATGGCGTTTCTGCATTGGTTGACGACGACTCGAACGTCGAGGAATGAGCTCGAGACCAAGTCGAGTGGTGTCCAAGTTACTACGTGGTAGTACGTTCTGTCCTATTCAAGTCCTAGTGCTTGGCGCTAATCAATCCGCCTAATTGGGATGACTTGGTCCTTGGTGTATTGGCATGGTCCAACAGGCTCCATTCAGTTCGTAAACTGAGCTGGGACATTTAATAATCATCAAGTGAGTCTCTCTCTCTTTCATCCAGATATTCAGGATGGCCTCCCTTGGTGACTTCATAGTTTCATTCTCTCTCGCAAACCCACCAATCGCTGACCCGCCTGAGTTGCCCGAGCTAGATTTCCTCGGGCAGCTAGCCCCATCCTCCATGGCAGACGTAACCTCGAACTCGAAGACTCAAGTTATTTCAACGTTCCAGGACCATCCTAGATTCATTTGTGCAACATGCTCTGCAGTTCTCGTACGCGGTAAAACCCCCTGACTGTGGGCGTATGATCACACGACCTATAGGCTCTCCAGGACGAACTGATTAGCAAGTCTTTCTCTGGACGAGAGGGAAGAGGATTGTGAGTCTTGTGATTAGATAGCGAACCATTCACGTCTCACTCCCTCAAGCCTGATGCATTCTGCTGTGAATGTCAGACTCGGGAAGAAGGAGGATCGACCACTCCTGTAACCCTCATTTATTCCGCGCATGTTGAACTCCTCACGAGATCCCCAGAACTGGTGTGCACACAGTTGCGGACGTGTTTTGCGTTGGATGCAACGATCGTGTAGGCTGGTACTATCATAAAGCGTCTGACCACACTCAGAAATACAAAGAAGGTGAGTTGTAACGAGAATTCCGGCTTCCACAAGTAACATGTTTATCGCCAGGGAAATATTTGCTCGAGCGAGAGAAACTAGTGAAAGAGAATAACTGGAAGCTGGACAATTAGTACTCAGTGAGTTGGTTAACGTCCCTCTCTCCCTTCCAGTTGGGTATAGCTCAGCTTCCAGGCTGCAGGGACTATGTGTATGGATATGATTGTGACCACCCTTGGGACTCCTGTTCTGCGAGCGAAATCATGCTACATTGCGTATCTTACTCCCTTGTAATATCTCTTCGTGGATATACGACTAAGATAACCCATGGGTCCTAAAGTTCTCTTAGCAGGGCTGTTAGAGGGTAAGTTGAAGGGAGACGCGGTATATCTGACTTTTCAGGAACCAAATCCCGAGGGCGGTCAAGGATATACTTCAGCAACAAACCCACGCGGGTTCGCTGAAAGAAGGAGGACTATTGCAGGGTCGATCTCTGTCACTAAGCCGGAGTGTTGGCTCGCAAGAATCCGAACAGACCCGCCAGCGAGCCTTCCCACTCTCTACACTGATGCTAGGCTACTTTGACCTAGCCTTGCTTGGCCAGTTTGAAACAGCCAGTAACTCACTAACACGACTTTGGCCACAGGGCACAAGTAGAACCACCCTATACGCTCGAGAGGGCCAGTGTGATCGTAGGATATGTTTTACAACCGAGGAACCTTTATGTGTTCTAAATCTAATTCTCCATGGCCCATTGAAAGGTATCCTATCATAAGCTATGGTTCCCTCGCAAAAGCACGTTCGACGAGCTCCCTACCACCGTCTTCCCAATCGTCCCAGCACAACGCCCACTCATTACTATCTCTTCCTCGTAGACCATCCCCTGCGTCCCCTGCCCTCGCATCCACACCTACTTTCTGGTATCCCTCAACGACCGGCAAGACATATTTCCATCTCATCACACCCTCCATCTTGAATCCCATTCGTTTTGCAAGGTTGTTCGAGGGTAAATTGAGCGGCGATGCAGCCCATTTGACTTTTCGCAACCCAAGTCCGTTCGGAGGGAGGTCAAGGGTATACTTGAGCAACAATCCGACAGCATGAGAGCCGACGTGTGTTCGCTGGAAAGCGGGGAGAACGATGGCAGGCCCGAGCTCTGTCACCAGTTTCGATTTGTCGGTCTCGTATAATCCGAACAGACCTGCGAGCGAGCCCTCCCATTCCGGGTGATTCGGGTCTGGACGTGTGGTATCGATGGCGGCGAAGACGCAATGTCTACTATCCCGTCGAAACGTCTCGACGAGTCGAAGCAAGTCCGATGGATGTTCGAGAGGGATGGGCATGTGCGCGTACATGGACTCATGCCCGCGAACACCCTCGATGTAGGCGGCGGCATGGATTTGAGGGACGAATGGGACAAGCCGCAGCTTCTCGGTGGATAGCACCGGTGGAACAGGGAGGACGTTGAAGTTGACATCGTATGGTTCTGGACCGTACAACTCATCCTCGCCGATTTGCGGTGGAGGCGTGTACTTATTGACGAAAGCCATGGTGAGGCTGGTACTAGGTTGTCTGGTCTTGGGAGCGACCGTCTTCCCAGGTAAGGTAAGTATAAGAAAGGACGTACGGGGATAGATGACTCACCTGGCCACCGTTCTCTCCAGCAGAAAAAGAAATTCCGGTATCTCTTGACCCGTCTGATCGATCCTTGTGTCTGTCAGCCTGAGACTTCCGTCATATCCACCTGTCTGAAATTAGAGACAGGGGTTATATTTCCATTTTTGACATCCAAATTGACAGCTTCAGAATCACATCCTTCAGTGAGTCACGCTGTCTCGTTGACCGTCCATCTATATGCTCATCGCCACGGATACCCTTCAAGAGCTATAGACCATGACCCGCATCACAAACTTTGGCAGAAAACGCAAGTACGTCGAAGCAGGTTTTGCAACAGAACCATCGTCAGCGTCAAATGAGCACCCACCACCTGAAGTGAAAACTGCAGATGGTACAACACCCGATTCTCATGGAGATTCGACACGCCCGAAGAAAAAGCGGAGAGGGGCGAAGAGGATGAAAAAGAATAGCGACGATGGCCAAAAACCCGATCAGTCTGAGCCAGCTGGAGAGACTGGCGCAGAGGATAAGGGAGAGGGACCATCTTCTGCCCAGAAGAAGACCAAGTTCGTGAAAAAGGACGGCAGACCAAGGAGTAGGTGCCGCATCGTATGTCCTAGCATGGGGGTTGATCTCTCTCGCCAGGTGTTGCCGTCAACGGATACGAGAAGCGCACGGAGAAACGTCGACAAAACCGAATCGCAGATCGTCAAACTGATACGATATGCTTTGCATGTCGCGAAAAGGGTCATGCTGCGAAGGACTGTCCCAGAGCCGCCGGTGAAGGGGAGGGCGGCAAAAGCCAGAAGAACGTCAATAGTTCAGTCGGGATGTGTTATAGGTCCGTGATAATTCGTCCAACCCCATCTCTTACTAACGATATGTAGATGCGGCTCGACGACACACACACTATCTCGTTGCAAGCATGCCGAGGATCCTCACAATCCCCTTCCCTTTGCTTCGTGCTTCGTCTGTTCAGGAAAGGGCCATCTCGCTTCATCCTGTCCGCAAAACAAAGAGAAGGGCATATATCCAAATGGAGGGAGCTGTAAACTGTGTGGCGAGAAAACGCATCTGGCAAAAGATTGCGAACTTCGGAAGAAAGACATGTCGGGGACAACGGCGACGGCCATGTTTGGGACTGGGAAGGATGCTGGTGCAGATGAAGATGACTTCCATACGTTCAAGCGCAAGAACACAGAAGTCTCTAAGGACGAGAAGAAGGCTGAACAACAGAGAAAACAGCTCGAGGTAAAAACTGGATTGCACACGGGAATAGTGAAAGCATTCGGTAAAAACCATGCTTCTAGCAAACCAAAAAAAGTCGTTGTCTTTTGACGGATCTTGTATACGCGATCTGTCCAATCGAAGCATGCTTTCAAGTTTCCTCCCCTATTGTATTCCATGACCGTGAGTTGCGAGTACTTCTCTCAAACTTGGGCGACTTCTCTTACGATCTCGTAGTTCTACGGATACACAATGTGAGACATAAAACTAAAACTTCATTTGGGGGGAAAATTTATTAAAACCAAGTCCAAACGGGTTGGAAAACAACCGATCGACAAAGTCCACCGATTGTCTTCTCTCCTCCTCTTGCTTACGCCTTGCTATCGCCAAGTCTGGTGGATGTTAAGGACAGTTTTGCAAGGTCGGCAAACACTCACCCTCTTCAACACTCTCAACCTCTGACGAGCTCTGACGCTGCATTTCGGCGTTCCTTCTCTGACGGTCTTTCTTGTCCACTGCGCGGACGCTCCAACCAAAATCCAATTCAGGTTCCATGTTTTTCAGAGGACGCCGCTTGCATTTCCCCTTGGAGTTCGTAATACAGCGCACGATGCTACTTCCGTTAAACTGTGGTTCGACTTCCTGCACGTTGGTTGTATGCCATCCCTGATAACACGGGGGATGATGTTCCCACATCACGTCACCTTGAATGAAGGAACCGCCAACGACGCGCGCACCACAACACATGGAAGGGTTAATAAGGTCCTGGACCCAAAGCTTGATGCCTTTTTCCCCGTCAAAGACATGAGGTGGTTGACAAGCCGTCGAATGATTGAATGTGTAGTTTGCGTGGCAGCGGACGCAATGCTTCACTTCGGAAGCAGCGTGACAGCAACACCCACCACAACGACAGGTGCAAGGGTCGGAAGCTAGGGGAGTCTCGGGCTCTTGCTGCTCTTCCTCGTCTTCCTCGTCATCTTCAACTTCGCTGTCTTCTTTGGCTTCAGAGACTGAGGGCTTGTTCTCTTCCGGCGATGGGGAATCGGAACGTTTCTGCCTTTTGGCTTCCGGTTCAGATCCTTGTGGTCCAGCGAGCCCCTCTGGTGTGCTGGGCCCGGCCTCGTTCTCTGATGGTAGCTCGGATAGCTGGTGGTAAAAGCCAATGAGACGATGTCCCTAGTAATATTCCTAGGTTGACTCGCCTCCGCCTCGTTTGGAGGAAGAGTACGCTTTCCCGAGCGCGTTGTGGGCATTATAGTGGGCGTTGGGGTTGGGATGCTTGGTCGAGCTCCTGTCCCTCTTGTGAATTATATATTCTGATCGATAGGGGTCGATATGTTACCACGACAAGCTCAAGATCGTAAACTTGTGGCAGCGGTCGAAGTTGGCGTGAGACTGCGGAGCTTGTCATCTTCATCCCATGAACGTCCTCTCGCCAAAGATCATTTACGGGACTGCATGGTGAGCCAGTGATTCAAATGAACCTTTTGGCATCAGTCGTCGATGTTGTAACAGGAAGGGAGAACGTACCGCTCAGCTCGTCGTCAATGCTTTTTTACAGGGATTTCGTGCTGTTGACACGGGTAAGTGCTTGGGTTTATCTTCTCTCAGGGGCTTCGACTCACACAATGTAACTCTCAGCATGTCAACCCAAACATTACAGGTGGGCGTTCGCCGAGTTCTATTTCGCGGGAAGCAGTCTCTGAAACCCGGTCCTCGCACGCGTGATCGACAGGGAGGAGCTCATTGGTGAAGCACTGGATATCTTGCAGGGGAAGCATGACATAAAGCGTGAGGAGATATATATTCAGACAAAGTACGCTCTATTTCATTCAGACTGTCCCAGCAATCCACGTCGCGTGTTGATACGAAACACAGGTTCACGCCGGTTGGGGGCCAAGACCTCAATAAACCCATCCCTTACGACCGCAGAGCCTCCGTTAAAGATCAAATCGCGACATCTCTCGCCGCATCCCTACGTAACCTCCGCACATCTTACATCGATTCCTATCTCCTGCATTCGCCTCTAGGAACTATACAAGCAACTCAGGACGCGTGGCGTGCGCTTATGGCTGCACAGGATGCTGGGACCGTACGCAAGATCGGCATCAGTAACGTTTACAACACAGGAGTTCTTGCTTCTTTGGACGAATTGAGAAAGGTACAAGTCGTGCAAAATCGTTGGTATGAAGGGAACAACTGGGATCCTGAGGTCTGGAAGTACTGCAAGGATAATGGGATTGAGTATCAGTGGGTTTCCTTCTACTCCGGCCCTTCGTTACTGCCAGAGGCTGAGATGCTGCACTACAGATCGTTCTGGACCCTTACTGGGTCCCCGAGTTTGTTCGCTCACCCGTCGCTCATTTCTGTCGCTAGCCGACTGGATGTGACGCCTGAGCAGGTTATCTTCAAGCTTGCCCAGTTGAACAACATCGTTCCATTGACGGGGACGACTAACGAGTTGCACATGCAGCAAGACCTTGCATCCGAACGAATTACATTCAGCGAAGATGTAGGAAACGAGATGAGAAACATCATGGAATATATATGGGGAAGATAGAAACCAGCTAACTGTCGGTGATGTATTGGTGACACTGGAATGCAATGTGTATATTAGTCCATCCACGTATCTTGACATGTCTTGACGTGCTATGCTGAAGTGACCAGGATTGGGATATTGGTTTTGCTACGAAGGTTCTCTCGCCCGACCATGCAACAGTGGATACCTTCGTCGAAGCTCGTCTATTGACCATGCTCGTAGGCTTTCAGAGTCCATTGGCACTTTCGTGACCGCCCGCTTCTCTTCGAGGAACCTCTGATGCAACTTTTCGACCTGGACCGCGAAGCGAACATCTCGAGCAGTGAGTCCCGGCACTTTGATCGGTTTCGATTCACCATCTGTCGGTTGCAAGGCCACATGTGTATGAATTGTCACATAGACGTTGGAGTAATCCACGGTGACCCGCGCATGATGCTAATAGCGATTCTTCAGTCCCTGAATCTGGAAACAAGCGCCCAATAATCGCACTACTCACGTCTTCTTCGTCTTGAATGTCCGTAAGAGCATCAAAGAACCGGACCGCCGAACGAAAGTCTTTGAACCCGAAGAGTTTATTCAACGACAACACGTCGGGGTCGCCGGTCGCCTTCCCAACGACGTGGTCCACATGCCAATGGCACGAGAGCAGCGGCCCCAGGCGTGTCTCTAACTCTTCGTGACGGACGTGGAATGGATGTTTGGCCGTTACGGGAGGGATGTCGGGAAGATCGAGCGCGGGTTCTTGGATTTCCGAGGATTCTGTCGTTCTTGGATGAGGTTCGGACTTTGCATGCGTAGTTGACAACGTCACTCTGCGAAGCACGACTTACTTTTCGAACGTGCGATCTGGAATCATAGGTCATTAGTCACTGGTCAGTAGCGACGCTCGAAATGAAATAGACGAACGCACCACATCATCCAGCGTTCCTGGTCCCTCGCACCGAAATTCGTTCATGGCGAATGGAGATGCGTTGGCTTGAGTGTTCTGCGGCGACTGAAATAGCGTTGATCTCGTGCCATGGTGAAGAAACCGGGGGGTTCCTTGGGTGAGCCAAAGAGAGCGCTGACTGGCGCTAGCTATGATTCTGAGCATCTGACTTGTCAAAGTCGTGCCTAATGCAAGAGAATATATTCCGATGTCCGCTCAGCGTCTTGTGTGGGTGCATGTAGGCGTCGGTCATTGCCGTGGAGGTTCGCCAACAAAATATTTTCTGACTCTAGTAACTGGCATCTCATTGCAACCATTGGTTTGCATATGATATCGAGCGACAGAACACGAGCAGGAGCAAGTTGATTGTGACAACATGTACAGCGTAGTAGTAGCAAAGGCTGTTGAAAAGAGAGAGAGTAACGGCACAAATATAGTAGTTTTGTGCTGCCAAAAGGACAAATGTTTGACTTACACGACCGACGTGCGCTCACCCGTAGAGCGTGCACGAAGCCTTTGATAAACACCAAAATTAGGAGAGGCAAAGTTGAAGAACATCAAAGGTGGGAGAGAGAAGCATAACGGCAAACTCATGCCTCTGACATCGTCAAATCTCCAGCGTTCTGGGCAGGGGACAATGGCGGCTTGACCTCAGTGGCTTCTGGAGCATCTCCTGATGCGCCGTTCGTGATGGCTTCCCCGACGTTATCACTTGTCTTATTGGCACCCAGTATGGCGTGCCACTTGTCGACCAGAGCTTTAGCTCGTGCGCGGAACTTGAATTCCTCGTCGCGAGGCACCCTCTTGAGGTCAAGGGCCGCAATGTGTCGCATGACTTTGCCGATTTTAGAAAACTATGCGCAAAATCGAGATCAACGACGAGAAATTTCACGAATTAAGGCGCAACACGTACGGAAAGGAAGTTGATGAGGTTTGGATGCTCGTATTGTTCAACAGTCGTGAATAATTGATCGAGGGCGGGCATTTCCTGCCAAAATTGCATCAGTGGCGGCGGTCTGGGACACAGGAACGACCCACCTCCTCCGATGGAAGGCCCTTGCTGCCCAATAATGCCTTCTGTAGTCTGTGCCGCCACTCTCGAACCTTACGCGCCTCTGGATCTGCCTCGAGATTAGCTGGTGGGAAATGATAGTCAGTAAATGCGATATTGTCAGCGTAGAACGACGTACCATCGACATCCTCCTCCTTTTCCCGTTTCACCTTCTTTGAGGGAGGTGGAGCGGCCTTAGCGCTCACCCCAGCGTCTTCATCTTCATCTTCACCTTCAGCCTCCTGATCCCCATCGTCCTCAGATTCCACCATTTCTTTAGACTTGACACCGTTTTTCTTCGGTCTTCCTGCCGGCTTCTTCTCAACCGTCGCCTTTGATTTAGCTTTCGCTTTGGCAGAAGGGACCTCAGCGTCCCGCTTTCGCTTCTTCTTGGCAGGCTTCTTCGTTTCTTCGTCTGTCTCGAGTTGGTCAACGGGTGCGTTGTCTTCTCGTTCAGCTGCAGCCATCTGCAACGATTCCTGCTCTTTTTCCCACTTTTCAGGTTCGAGAGCGATTCCATACCCAGCCAGGAGGTCAGCGTTTTTCTTATGTGGCTCGCTGATGTATGCTCGGATCTCATGTTCCTTCAATCTTGATATGTCCTTTGATACGAGCCACGCGCTGCACGAAACAAGGTCAGTCGTTTTGAAGAGAAAGGATGAGGATGGGAGCGCACTAGTCTCCTGCGGGGAAAAACCGAACACAGTTGAATGTCGTCTTCTTGCCGCCGGGGCGCTCCTTGGTGACAGCAGCTGGGACTTTGTCTGGGTTCACGACCTAGAGAAGCAAAAATGATGAAGGAGGAGCGATAAAAGGGATAAGGAAACGCGACATACCATGCCGGGCCACGGCGGGAAGCCGCGTACTTTGGCTAGAACAATATCGCGTTCAGCATAGTTAGTCTCTGGCTCAGTGTTTTTAGGCGCCTTTTTGCTCATCACGAGAGGGAGCGAGGACAAACGGAATGTTTGCAATGGAGGTGCGCGAGAGATAAAGGAAAGGTTGAGGAGCACACCAAGGTTCGGTTCGGCTATTTCCACTTGCAGCCAAACCCCGTTTCGTTTGCCACGCGGGCCCGTGCGCCCACGTAAGATCAACAAAATAAAAAGAGCGTGATATTGAAAAAATACCATTGCATATGATACATGAGAATAATTCATCGTCAAGATCGCAAGGATGGCTCGCAGTGGAATTGACCTTTATTATCGCATTCAAAAAACGAGTCGGTTTAGGTCGCGCTCCCTGTTTCCAACATTGGGCCAATTCGGAGTAATTTCTGTGTAGCGTGGTTTGTTTGGCCATGGATAAGCGTCAATCCGGCAATGGCTGATCGAATCCGCGAACGGGCAAGTCAATACCGACCTGCAGGATGATGGCAAACGCTGCACCATCACCGACGAACCATGAGTCAGTGCATCACGACAAAGACCTAGCGCACTTTGTATCTTATCTTGCATAGTGGAATACATGGCACTGCATCCGGCGATTGAGTGGGCGCGAGAACCGTGTCCCGGCATTGTGAGCGAGGTTATATTAACGGGCTGGTACATCATTGAGGCGTGCCAGTGCTCGTCGACATTACGGGGGAGTGTTGTGCGTTCGAATAGGCAATTCTGAGCAGTGGATCCTGGACTGTCTAGAAATGCGATACCGCAAGAGGTGCAGCGATTGAACGGCTTGGGCTAGCCAGCCCTGCTAGGTCATCCATTCGGACAAGGTGTGTAATTCGCTGGTTGGACAGATTGTGAGCTGGACGACAAGAGATGAATTGTTCCAAGACATCAATGAGGGTCATGGCGGGAGAGTGCAAGGAGTGTTGCTAGCCGGAGTTCTCTGAAATTGGAAAAATAATTCTAATCGAAAACGGGCACTGCGAGCGCGTTGGAGCTCTGCATCCAAGGACGCGTCGAAAAGTAAACGTGTACTCGGTATACTCGGTCCTTCCTATGGACTCTGGATCCGAATACCTCACGAATCGTGGTGGAAAATGACTGTTCCAGCCTGGTTCCGATTCAATCTTAAGTCCACCGCAGTGAATGCACTGGCCGTAAGCAAAGTACTTGACCTCCTTAGACAAGTCCAGTCCGAGACACAGGGACCCGAACATCATAACGGAAGAGCACGAGACCTTTCAAGGACGAACACGCCGTTTCCGTACCACGAGCCGCAAGAAGGACGAATTAGGGCCAAGAAGCCTCACGCCGCCTGTCGGAACACATGTGTAACGCACGGTCAGCCATCCAGACGAGAAGCCAAGTGGCACCGGAGATGTATGGGAACGAGGCGGGATCACGCAATGGTGTAACGAGTTCTTGCTCGATGAAGCACGAAGTACCTAGTGGCGGAAGAGAAGACGGACACACAATGACATGATCTTACCCAAATGTCCCCAAGGCGGCGAATAAAATGGGCGTGTATCAATGTCATGATCCATCCCGCAAGGTGCAGATCACGTACAGGTACTGCCAAGTCGTGGAAAGCAGGACGGCGTCTAGATACAGAGATTTCAGATGCGGTACAAGCAAGCAAGCGCTGATCTTCCTCGAGATCGTGGGAATTCAGTCGGAGATGGTCGGAGAGTGAATGGGACTGGGTAGTGTGAGTAACCACTACGCAGCCTGTGTACGAAGAAACAACATGTTTGAACCTATTCGTGGAGGAACTCGAGGAGGACAGGCAGAATTCAAGTGGTCTGACGTTTCTGCAGACAAAGACAGAGAAGTGAGCACAATCATGGCCATCACTCGTGACACACGCTCAAGTGACCAAATTGTAGCACTACCTCGGACACAGCATAAATGCACCAACAGGAAGATGGCAGAAGAACAAGGATATCCATTGGTACAAAAGGGATAATACCGCAAGCGAGATAGAACGAGCAGAGGAAATACGCAAGGTAAAAGAAGCAGAGGCGGAAGCCCTTTCTATCGCACTGTAAGTTCTGTTCGTATCATTTGCAGCCAACATTCATGGTGTTCGCAGAGGTTTTGGCCCAACTGCAGCAAATGCCACGCAACCTGCGGCTGGTTCATCGACCGGGGCAAGTGCTGTCCCACCAACCGCCGAGGACGACGCGAAACGTAAGGAGGAGAAAGAGGAGAGGCGCCGCAGAAAAGCTGAGCGCAAAGAGGAAAAACGCGCGCGGAAGGAGGGCCGTAGAGCGCCCCGAGATGACGCAGATGCTCACCGTGATCGATCGCGTTCTCCGAATCAAAGAAGATACGGAAACGAGGAAGAGCGCTACGCACGTCGCAGCCAGTCGCCTACCCGCGACCAGGGCCGCCGTGATCGATTGAGGGACTACGACGAGACTGAACGGGAGAGGGAACGAACAAGGCAACGGAGAACATGGGACCTGAATGCTGCCAGGGAGAGGCCTCGCCACAAAGATGCTTAGAAGGCTCCAGTATGTTATGTACTTCAGATCTCTTCGAGCCTTTACCAAGCGGATAGAAAAAAAGACTTTGATACCCCACAGTCCGGCATTCTGGGACAGCCGAGGTTCTTTGGCGAAGGCCCAAGGGCAATACTGGGGCAATGTGTCTATACTCCCGAGGTACGCATACTAACACCCCATGACACGAAATACTCCGAATCTACATATGAAATGCCCTCGCTTTGATGAGGTGGTAAAGCATGGTTTCATGAATAATGTTGCGAGCCACAGGCTTGCTAATTGACGTATGCCACTGGTTACGAGGATATGATATTTTCTCTCGACATCATTTTCAACTTGGACGTGCTCTTGAGTGGATTCCACGGCATTTAACCCCGCGATCCTGAATGACAGCGGTTTTTTTACATTTACCGTCTTCTATCACCCACTCAGAATCGCATTGATCCAATCTGCCAACGCAGAACGTGTGTAGGCTCCGAAGATCTGAAGGACGACACTGCTAGGGAAATTCCTCACTAGCCATCCGCGGATCTTCCAGCAAGATTTCGGATGAAGCAAAAGGTTCCGCCTCGTGCATTGAACACCCAGTTGGCATGTTTGCATGAATCGGCACATGTACAGCCTGTTAGCAACGCGCCCCTCAAATCCGCCGCAGCCAAACTTGTGGCCGGCTCCCGCCACATGTCTGCGGGTGATTGACGATTGACACAAGTCACCAACTAAAATGGACGAGGATTGGGTTTACGTTTTACCTCGAAATAGTCTAACGATCCAGACGTACGTCATCGCTATCGCCAAGGCTGACTATATCGATCACAGATGCGCCTCACAAACGCGTTCGCGAGGGTGGCCTGTGGTAGGCGTGCTACACGCTGTTGCCTCTTTCGCTCGTTCTTACCTTGCTCGCACGTCCGCTAATAGCGTGGTGTTGCAAGGCTCATGAAACAATTTGCGCTGTATCTTCGCAGATAATTCTCTCGGCAGCATGCATGCGCACTATGCCTGGATGTCATGTCGCTCACCTGTCCTGCACGTCATCTGCCGAGAATAGTTTAACGTCGTCAGGTCTGGGACGCAGAAATAGGCCGCACGGCACTCAGTTGTCGATGCTTCATTCCCTCCTCAAAAACCGACCTACCAGTCATGTCTACCATCTATGGCATGCCCTATCTTCTCGAAGACAAGACCGGTAAGCTGACCGGGTCTGATTTCGTCGACATCAACGACCGTCTTCGATTCCGTCTGCGTTGTACGGCCCAGGCACCGACGCACACTGCGTATATGATTCACAACGCCACAAACGGACACGATCCGTCGGATCCTCTGATCGCACTCGCGTTCGGACCAGACGACTCACTCGGAACAATCACCATCGGTTCAGGGGCTCCAATTCAAATGAAACAATACCTTGCCAAACTTTCGTCATTAGGCAGGTTAGCGTCGATCTCATTTTTACGTGTGTGTGCAGCCGTTGATATGAGGTGTCTGTAGCAGTAAAACTCGAAAATTTCTTGGATCAGACGGCCAGGAATACCGCTGGAGTTGGCGCTCCACAAAGGGTCACGAATGGACGGTGAGTATATCCATGAAAGTAATTTGAACTCCCAAAAACTGACGCGATTATACGACGCGTGTTGGTGGTGGTTGGTCATATCGAATGCAGTGCACGAATCAGAGCCAATACCTCGTCGCATTTTATTCGCTAAAAGTGTCTGGCGAACCAGACTATCTCGGTTCGTCAGGATGCATGTTGACTATCGACGAGGCGTATCCTCATCTTGCAGCTGGTATGTTGACGTCTCTGGTTATCTGATAGTTTGGATCGCTCATCCGCCGAGCAGAGGTGCTTGCCTCGTTGACGATCATGCGACACATCGCAGCGCACAATTTGTAAATGCGTCGGGAGTTGTGTTTAGATTTGTGCAAGATTTGTGGCTTTATCGTTCCGATGTATCTTACGCACTCACTTGTAGCATTTCCGTCATCCTTGTATTTTGTATACGTCGTCCAACCCAAGAACAGAAATCGCATCTAGACTAAAATTCATTCCGGCTATGTTTTTGGGGCAGCCCTGCAATGCACCCTGCGCGGAGATAAGCATAACAACAAGACTTCCTGTGGGGTAATGTCGCATGTCGACACAGATTGCAAACAGGTGTTCAAGAACTTGAAGCTCCCACCACATCTTATCTTGACAGCAATGTTCCTCACAGATCCGTAATTGGCTTACCGGGGTTCACAATCCTTGGTATTCACAGGCTGGCCAACTTTATCGCACGAGGCTAGCCCCTGCCTTCCTGTGTTAGACCCGCCATTGAATTGGTTACCTTTGTTGGCAGCCGCAATTCTCTCATCCATCACGGAGCATGCGTTTAGCGCCCGATGCTGATTTTGGATGGTATGGCGCGCTCTGGACGTTCTGGCACTGGAATCATGCGATCAAGCTGCGCTGCCAACCAGTCGGGATGCTTCACGTCGACGGTTCTCTTTCCATCGGTGGAGCATCAAGGGCCCATGTAACGTGGGGAAACCGTGTTGATGGGATGTGTGTCTCTCCCCCGGTTGCTCAGCCAACTGAGAACTCTCAGTGTCGATGAAATAGAGCGGGGAGTCACCTGGAATGAATCTCCCTTGGACGTACGCGTGAAGACCTCTCAACAGGCCCTACGTCGTTGATTAGGGTATATGTGATGGAGATCGTACACGTGATCGATATCATTGTTAATTTTGATGATTATGCTGACCCTTGCCCGCTCCACACGATGCATATGGGGACGTGTGCTCCCGAGTGATCGCACAGGTTCAAATGGCTGGCATATACATTGGCTGCTACACACTACTCAAAAGTACCGACAGAGAAAAAAGAACGTGATTTTCCATCTCTTTCTTGCCTTCCTGTCCGATCATTGATGGTCGTGAATCGACCGCGTATCCTGGCCAATCAGGTCCGCAACTGACCGGGAACACCACGACGATGGGAAGGAATCACAGACCCGATGCCGATGCCCGGTCGTGGACCTCGTCAAGGATGCACGCACGCACGTCTTCATGTCTTCGCTGGATGGATGAACGATTCAAACCTTACACGCCCTGAGTTGGTTACCATTTCGATGACAAGTTCTCATAAGTTCCAACGCAACAATCCCATTTCAATTCCCTCCTCCCGCGTCTTCCCCCCTTGCACCCTTCTCACTTCTCCCAATATTCCGCCTACTTCTTTTTTTTTCCTTCCCGCGCGCGCGGGTCCGAAACATGACTAAGTAACATAATCGAATCGCGTCAACTGTTGATATAGGTGGTGGGACGATTGATACATATCGCATTCTATCATGATGGAATGTTTGGTTGAAGGGTTCACTCGGCGCACGGTTTGGTTCTCAAAAGGGGGAAATGACGATCGATGAGGTGTTCCTTTTTTCCCCCCCTTCTTTCCTTGCTCCTTCCAACTTCCTTTCTTCTTGGGTCTTGCCAATATATTCAACTCATGACACGTCGCATGTCCGATTGTTGCTGAATCTGGCGACTACTGCGCCTGACGGCATCGCGGCAAAAACCCAGCTGAGACAGCTTCGCAGGAACATATGGATGGCATGTCAGTAGATATATGATATCAGATACCACTCATCATGGTGTGGCAGACATCGTGACGCTCACAGCCTTTTCCTCGACCTTGCTTATCAAGCTCGTTTGTTCTTTCCAAAAGGTCCATGCCGAGGAAGTGAGACAACCCGAAATCAAGGGGAAAGGAACCAAATGAGGACACGCTAGCACACGCAAGGTTTCTCCAAAAGTCATCTGAGTTTAGAGTTGGGAGCTGGTGCAACCTTGCATCTGAGTTAGTTGTCGAGATTTTGAAATACTTGGAGGGAAATTTCCGTGGTGGAGGCACCTGACAGTGACATGAGTTCAATATCCCCATGTGGGATCATAAAGCAAGCGTCCCAGTCAACCATTTGAACCAATGATGACATTCACGGCTCGGGCCGGGGGCACTACAGTGGAGGATAACAGTTGAGGAAAGAACCTTTACAATAGCCAGATCCGGTAGGGCGAGATGATAAAGTTGTGAAGACAATACCTCGTGGAGATAACAGGAAGATATCGAAAATGATGGCAGAATGCTGCTGTAGTATGTATTGGTAAGGTCCGAAAATGAGTGTGACAGAAGGAGAGGAGAAAACGATCAATCGCCCCATGAACGTGCAACAGCGCCAGCATCACGAATTGTGAAATCTTCGGGGCAGGGTGGAGTTGAAGGGTCGACAGGAACCTTAGGTGAAAGGCACACAAGGTTAGTTTCTTCTGGTCACAGGGACGACGGAAAGAAGGAGCTGACATCCGTGGATAAGCGTTCTCCCAAGGTCGATGGAGGGGGATGGGCACGCGGCGTGCGTTCTTCGTCGTCACCTGCTGTGTCTGGATATTGACTATCCGAAGCTGCTGGTACGATTTCTGAGCCGGAGAACTGTGCTCTGCCGTTTCGTTCGTGCGTGTGGGTGGGACGACCACGCCTAGGAGTGACTGGACGGCCTGATTTTACGAGTCTGACGTTGAGGATCGGCGCTGAACGGTGACCAAACGAGGGGAGGTGCTGAGAAGTCGCGAGGTCCTCGAAATCTGGACGGAACGAAGTGGTCGAAGGAGATTTCTGCAAACGCTGTGGGGAAGGGGATGCAGCCCTACTGTCGTATGTACCTCCTGAGACATTCCGGGAGGATCGGGAAGACGAGTGTTCTTGAACGTCCTGGTTGTGCAGGTTGAATGGGAACTGCGCGTTCACATTGACCATTTTCCTGTTGGTAATAATTGGAGGACGGGAACGTGTGGAGGTAGATGGAAACGACGGACCCTTCTTTCGAACGGACTACAGTTCCGAGCCGTTCTTTGAGTTTCTGCTGATCTATCACACGGGGCTGGGGCCTAAATGGATGGTGAGAAGGGGATATGAGAGGACATGGGTGTGCACTCGCGTTGGGTTGTCATCTGAGGTGGGGATGAGAGGCGTGCGTTCATGTGGGATTGTAGGCTGTTAGAGGGTCAGTAGGTTGTCATGCAGAGGAAGGGCAGGTGACTGACAGGTTCATGTGGGCGTTGTCTTTGACCACAGCAAGAGGAGAAGAGAATGGAAAACATGAGACGGTGCGAACACGACTTGCGAACCAGTGCGAGGTCAAATTGGAGACTGTACCATAAATGGAAATTTGGTACACCATACGATTGGTATAAGAATTGCCGAAGATATTGAAAGTCAATTGAAAATGGTACACGCGCAAGTCACACGGGAATCGGTATAGTGCTCGTGACTACATGTTCCAGGGATGGAGAGTACGGGCAGGGGGGATGGGGGAAGGAGGGGATCTGAGTGGATTGCAGGTATGTACAAAGATGGAAAATAGAGTTTGGAAGAGCATGACGACCAGGCACGGGTCCGCGGTGGATGGATTCAGATTGAGCCGGGCCCGAGAAGAGAAGAAGAAGTAGAGGGCGGTTCTACTCATTGAAAGAGACGAAATACAGCGGAGAAAGAGAGAGAGACGTCCGATTGAGGCGGGGAGAGGGGGGTAAAAAGATATTAGAGACATTAGAGATAAATAGGATAAATAGGATATTTTGTATTAAAATTGAATTCCAAGTGTTTTGTTGTGATCATCTTCTGATCTTCGACGTGATTTTTCCCGATTTGGAAGTGTTTCATAAGCGACGTGGGTTCGTTTCGTCGAGCAATGTCGCGTGGCGGGATCGAAATACATCGCCACATTTACTTCCTCGTTTTCCCATTTGACAGATCATCCCCTTCTCTCGCATGGTCGTCTCTGTCAACAGCGACGTCTACTCCCCATTCCCCCCAATGATCGTCGACGACGGTCCCCAGTCCAGCGAGGACGGCTCAGGTCTTCACTCCCCCATCTTCGGCGCACAGTTCCCAAACAATCACGGTGACAGTAGTAAGCTACGCTCCATCACCCCCGCCCTCCAAACTCACGTCAATAAAGTCCGTTACCATCCAGATCAACTCGACGTACACAACGCTGCTGGAATACTCGCGTCTCAGTTCGACTCAAACTACCTCGCTCTTCAAGTAAACCACAATGGCCCACAGCTACTCGAACCCTCTCTTGACTTGCACCCCTCGCACCATCACCACTCCTCTTACTCTCAGGAGTACCCCATATCGTCCCGAAATCAACTCGGCCTCGATGTCCCCTCTCAGCAATACTCAAACACTCGTCTCCCCCCATTACCTGCCGAGTTGAATATACCCTACCAGTCTCATCGCAGGTTTCCGGCCGATGTTGCTCGTGACCACTCCTATCAGTCACCCCCCACGCCTTCTGCTCCCGTCCTATCCGACTCAGACCAGCGATCGCCCGCCCATAAACGCGATTCAGCGCCTCAACCTCAATCACAGAATCCCGCTTCAGGTTCACAGGCATCCCTAGCGCGGCGTGACGGTCCAAACCTGGTCATTGCCTGCCGTCAATGGTAGGTCACACAGTCCGCACTTCTCAGAAAGTTGTTCACGTGCCCTTGAAGCCGTGCAAGGAAGATCCGCTGTGACTCGACTCGCCCGATATGCCATAATTGTGTTCGCCGATCAAACGAGTGCCAGTATGACGCTGTCCCAAGGCGCAGGGGTCCCGATAAGCGTCCGGGGACCCGCCAACGTTCTTGCAAGAAGCGTCCAGCTGACGGATCGTCTCCGCCTTTGCCGCCCTCGAAAAGGAAGAGGACGACCGCTCGCGTTCCCGATGCTGAAGACCCTTCGCAGGATCGCAGGCAACTCGGCCTTCCCACTCTAAGAACTTCAGATCTCGAACAAGACGGTCATATCCGTCTCAACCAACCCTCCCTCTCTCCACAGGGATCCGAGTTTTCTTCTCACTCCAGAGGCTTGTCCACCGATGGCTACTCTACCGTACGTAGCCGTCGGATTTCTCGATGGAGCGGTCCACCAAGCTTACGTCTTTGTTCCCAGCTTCCTGACCGTCATCTAGTCGACAAGGTTCGGATAGCATCCACCCCCTCTGTCCAGTACAGCAGGAAGGAGTGGTGGGATAACCTTGTAAACAGTTATTCCGCCAACCGCGACCAATCGTAAGTCCCCCTCATTGCAGTGGAACGTTTATCCAACCCCCATCTCCCCTCTAGCCTCAAGGATATTGCTTCTGATTTATCAACCCTGTGGGTCTTGTGAGAATTCTGTGGGCATCCTCTTCCCTGACCATTTCTCCCAGATTCACCACCACTGGTTACTGGCTTTCCTTTGTCAATGTTCCTGACTTTGTGCGGAGTTTGTACAATCCCGAGGACCGGTCGTTAATGCAACCTTCGCTCGTCCTCGCTGGATTGGCTCTTGCCACGCTCATGAAGTCAAGTGAGATGGAACTGGGCACGGCAGGTCGGACTCGTGCCGCTTGGCTTAGGGATCAAGCCCAAGCCGCCTTGGAAACCTCCTGGAATGCACAGTGGATCGACATGACCCTCGCTAAAGCTGCATTGGTATGTCTCCATTTTTTGATCGTATGCAGTTGCCCTAATATCACGCCACAGATCCTCGCCCTGTATGAATCGTCCGCTCACCACCTCTACACTCCAGAACGCGAGAGACAATCTCTCATTCTGCTGGATCACATCGTTCGTGCCCTCGGATTGACCTTCTTGGACAACAATGAACCCGAAGTATCGGCATTCACTCCCAACACTGTTCCAATTGCTCATGGAAGGTCATATGACGGCATATCGAAGGACGCCCGTTCACCACGTTCAACCTCACGCAAATGTTCATGCATCCCCGTCCCGCCGAACGCATCTATCGTCGCTGATCATTTTTCTTCTTCGTGGTCTTACGCTCCACCCTGGGACCCCTCTTGGTCTCCAGAGGAGATGCACAAAGAAGCTTGCAGAAGGCTGTGTTGGAGCGCCCTTAACCTCGTGGCAAGCTATACATCACATTGCATTGCTTTCCGGAAGGAACCAACGGATCTTTATCTGACGGACCCTGCCAACGTGAGTCAGGCCACGTCATGTATCTCGCATCTGAAGCTAAATTCACATTCATCTTCGCTTTTTGCAATTCGCGATTCTGCGTCGTTGACTCCGACTCCTGCTTTAGTTCCGGCTGCTTTTCCCGGGTGAGGTATCGGAGCGAGTGCCCACCGATCACAAGACACAATCCCCCAAGAACTCGATATGGGCCCTTTACTGCCGCAGCATGCTCCTGTGGAATTTCTGCACTACTCGCTTGAGGAAGAATACTTACTCCCGAGAGGATACCTCGGATTTGGCCTTGGAGTCCTGGCGAGAAACTCAAGAAATACAGAATGCATTGGATGCTCACACATGCAATCTCGATATGGCACTCTTGTATATGTGTCGGGAGTACGTGTACAAGTGCGTATCTTCCTTGTAACATTTTTTCTTTGGTTCCCGTGTCCACTCTAGCTGCATGCTGACACGTATTTATCTAAAACAGTACCCAGATGATGCTTACCTCCATCCTGCAAACGTAAGTAATCTCTTTGCACACCATTCTACATCTTCTCATAGAGCTTGTTCTTTTTTGTAGACTGCACGGTCACGAGGCTCTAAACTTGCCATCGTTCAACCGAAAGCACACCGAACAATGGTGTAAGTTTGCGCTCATCATTTAAATCTAATTCGCGACTTAATTCGGCACAGTGTACCATCAGAGCCACTTCATTGGAAGGGTTCGGATGTCAATCGGAAATCTTGGCGAAGCAGACGGTGACCTATTTACCAGGCGTCCGTTCCAAGTGACGTGGTTCGCAAGCCAAGTGTCTATGTAGGTACCTCCAACGACGATTCTGGGCCTTGACTCAGATTGGTAACAGATGCCTTTCTCTCTGGGAGGGCGACAACACCCTGATCGACGCTTTGGAAGTTGCCAAAAATATCGTCATCCCTCTTGATGTTCTCAACACGTTGTGGCCATGCCCAAGTAAGTGATGCTTCTTGATCTGACATCGGAACCGAAACGAATGTCAACCATCTATTAGTGCTTCAAAGCAAGTGTGACGAGTTACGAAAGAGGGTTACGGATGCCTGCCATTGTACCAACATTAACCCCCCTCTTCCCCCCAGCTTCTCCCTTCCTGTGCGCATCAGAGGGGTATGATCCACCGTTCGTTTTGACGATGCTCTCTCGTTCCATTTCGTTTCTTGTTCGGTCCGATTACCCTATACCCTTCACTCGTTTGTGTCTGCAAGTATACGCCACTCGCTATGTCTACGTCCGCGTTCTGTGTAGCCTCCCAATTTGATACTGTACACCCTTTACATTCAGATCCTCCAGATCTTTTACATACCCATGCTTTTACTGATTCCTTACGCCGTCCTTGTCCGCATAATTTCGGTTGGTCTTCTTTCGCCGATTCTGTTCTTCTGCGATCTCGCTCTCCAGTGTTCGAGGAAATCTATATGATTACCATTGCGCTTCCTAGCTCTGTCTTTCGTTTTAACCGTCTGTATTTTAACATTCTACGCCACGGATACCCAAATCCCTTCCGTTCTTTCCACCTTTTTTTCGATTACGTCGAACGTCCGTTTCGAGCGACTTCAATTGAGCTTCCACGGCATCCGAAAATCCAGACGAGATGACTATCTACCTCCGCTCGACCGATCGGTTGCGAAAAGTAGCGATTAAAGCGCCCCTTCTTCGAGAAGCTTCGCGCTCTCAATCACGAATCGTTGACGTACACGCACCGCCGTGGAGGTTTTCGTTTTCTTTAGAGAATTGATAGGGGATCAGATTCAATTACCGTGGTTTGGACGATCAGGTCCGGGATCGAAGATCGTTTTTGTTAAAATGTTACTAGTGCCGTGTGCGGCTCGCGGAAGGTTTAGAGATAGGTATGTCTGCCAGATGTGAAGCGAAGTCAGAGGTGTCTGACGCAGGAGAGTGCGAGGGAGCAGTTGGACTGTGACGTCGGGGTAGAGTCTTGGGGTTTACATAAAGGCTACTTAGAGGTTTAAAAGCCTCCTTGACGTGTTCTAGACTCGATAATGATAAGTGTCAAATCCACGATGTGATCGTTACGTTGGGGGTGGGACCGAGGAGATTGGGTTTTGTGAGTTAGGGGGACCAGGGGATCAGTGATTACGGATTACGACCCTTGTGTGTGTAGGAGAGATGTGTGTGGACGATGGGAGCGCATGTTGTGTGTATCGTTTCCGTCAGAATCGTAAAGAACGAGAGAGAAAAAAGGCGCGAGGGGGGAAAAACAAAGATCCATTGACGGAAGACGGCGGCGGCGTTGGGGAGGGTGGCGGCGGCGTTGTGCGTCGAGGTGCATATCGAGAACCGAGCGTTTTCTATAAAGGTTCTCCGTGCGTCGTGCACGTGTCCGCGTGCTAGTAGAGGGGTGTAACGGGGTAGTTGCAGAAACTGGTTCGGAGATGGGTGCGTAGAGCTATCGGTGATATCTGCGCAGTGCGATCTCGGAGGTGGAGAGTGTCCGCGGACAGGTGAGATGATCGGGTTAGTATGACTTTTCGTTGGGCTGGATTGCTGCCCACCATCGGGTTCTTGTGCGCCCCGAGCGAGCGGTCCTAGGGGGTGAGCACCATGATATGATCGGGAGTTTTGTCCGGTTCGAGGACGAGGATAAGTGCAAAGCCTTTGTCCGGTCCTCAACTTCGTTCCAACAAATCTCTGGCGCTATTCCCAGCGGAATAAAAGGGCTCCCGCCCACCGAGTTGAAGTGACTCAAATCCTGTGCGGACTAATCCCGTATGAGCATGTCAAGTCAAGGAGTGAGCGGCAATTTCCGTATTCACGATTTCTGTCTACTCCATTGGTCATGTTATCATACTTTATCTACGCTCTCGTCCTCGGTCTCCCCATCGTATTTTTCTTCCGACGCAGCACTCTATCACCATCCCCACCTCGTACAGCAGTCACAACAGACGATAAAAACTCTCCAAAGACGATCATGCCACCACCAAGAGACGACCTTAACCCTCCCAAACATGACCCTATCACGCTGAGCGAACTCGCTCAATACGACGGTTCTGACGAATCTAAACCCATATATGTATCCATCAAAGGTACTTCCCAGTTCATATCTTTGCGTTCGTGTGTACGTACGAAGTCCTCGTGGTTGCTCACGACCTCTGTGCGTGTTTTACAACAGGCGATGTGTTTGACGTCACGAGGAAACGCGACGTGTATGGAAAAGGTGGATCGTATAACATCTTTGCTGGGAAAGACGCCTCGAGGGGACTTGGAAAGTCGAGTCTCAAACTCGAAGACGCCGTACCAGACTACAGCACCCTACCCGAGAACGAGATGAAAGTCCTCGACGACTGGCACGCCTTTTTCACGTACGCCTCTCCCGTCTTTTTTTGTTCCGTGTCTGTCCATGCATTTTTTTTGACCCGTTGGCGCCCCCTCAACAGGAAACGATACAACATCATCGGGCGTGTCTCGGACATGCCAGCGACTGTATCCCAGAATGCGAATGCCGCCACCGCTGCATTGTGATACCAGTCATACCTCGAAACGTTCTTAATGCTCTGCTATCCTTGTCGAAACGAAACGAATCTTGTGACGGTCTATCGCCTTACTTTAGTTTCTAATCGCCCTTTTGCGCTTGTACCAAATGAATTTTTGTTCTGCTTTACAGGTCAGCGCAACACGTAGCCGCATACGTGGCCGTCCTCTCCGGGACGCTCGGAGATCGGAGTGGCATTTTTGTCTAGCCTGGCTGTGTCACTGCCCATGCTGTACGCAAGGCCGAACTGTTCTATTTTCTCGACTACACACATCAATGATCATCAACGTACCATGCTCGAAGGGGATGAAGAAGCTTCCTCCTCTTCGAAGCCAGAAGCCATCCATCAAGACCCTGTCTTCACCACACTGGCCGCCGTGCAAGCCACTGATGCATTCCTCGGATCACTAGTTCGTCCCGTCTGAGACGACACTTTAGGCGTCGGACTAGGACGTGGGTGGTTCGGTTGTGAGAGCGCCGACAGGCAGTGTCAGACATCCGACATTTCTAGATCTGTTGCTCACCCTCTCGCTCCACGTTTCATCTCGCAATGCAGAATATGCCAAAGGTGTAATTTCGAGTGTTACAGCAGACCCCCTCGACATCGGCACCCGTCACATGGGGTAGTAGCGATGCCGTCGCTCCGCGTCCCAATCGCATATTCCCTCTCCACCATATTCGACTGTGCTAGTGGTTTCCGTGGCAGTTTCATTCCAACTAGTTTTATGGGGACCCGTGGGGGTCATGTGAGTCGTCATCGTTAGACCATATGTACATACATCCCCATTGAACTGTGCCAGATGCCAGGTTGAACATACAGTTTCCGAGTCTTGCACCTAGCTCTAAGCTTACAAGCCTCCCTGGCACCTATAGCGACTGAAGTATCCAAGAGAGTGTCCTTGGCGAGTGCGAAAATATTAACGAACGAAAGGACGACTGTGCGATGAAACCACTTTGGCATTACATGCGGATCGTAAGAAAAAAGGGGTATAATAAAGATTTTCATCTGCTACCCTTTGAGAAAGGACGCGGATGAAAAAAGGCGGCGAATAAAGGAAATTAAATCGAAGAGATCAAAGGGAGAGAAGTGACCCGCATGCGTGTAGGAACATCGCCAAAGGAGACTAGTTCGTGACGACCAAAAGGAGAGGAAGATATAAACCAAGATGATGAGGCGCGGTGAGAGTATGATGCGACGAAGACGTATATGTGAGGCGACTACAGGAGAGTGGATGGGACGATGCTGGGACAAAGAGAGCATGAGAAACACGGACGGAAGGCTCAACTCCTGATCACAGAAGGCCGCATTCTCGCAGATGGATCTGTAGCAGAATGTCCTGGATTGCGCTCAGCACGACTAAGGAAAGGAAAGTAAGGTCAGTTGAGTGAACATGAAATAACCCAAGGTAAAGCTCACATTTAATTTGCTGGGTATCCGTAGCGCACGTATAGTGTGCATAAATCTGCTTGGTAGCGGCATTCTGATTGAGCGCCACGAAACGGTGTAGCAGGTAGTCGCAGGCGGCGTCGTAGTTCTCTCCACCATTGTAGTCTGGGAAATAGTCGCCGAGTGGTGAAAGTGGTAGTTTCTCAGCGAACAAATCGATCTTGTTGAGGAATAGAATCTGAAAAGCAGTCGTGAGGAGGTATTCGTCATTGAACGGTGCTGAACTACTCACAATTGAAGTCTTGACAAACCATCGCGAGTTACATATCGAGTCGAAGAGCGTCAAAGCTTCTTGCATACGGTTCTAGGGATTGTGGGTCGACGTTGGAGAACTGAAGTGAAACAAAAGAGGATTACATACCACGCTCTCATCTTCGTAAAGCATTTGGTCATATTCGCTCAAACTGACCAAGAAGACAAGTGCAGTGACGTTCTCGAAGCAATGAATCCACTTTTTACGCTCACTTCGCTGACCACCGACGTCGAACAGTCTGTAGGTCAGCTCGCCAACTTTGAAGGTCGTCTCCGTAATACCGGTGGTCTTCACTCGACTCCGTAGGATGTCCTGATCCGTTGGAAGGAAATCAGGTGTTGCCATCCGGTCAATTGAGTTGAAATAGTAAACCGCGGAGTCGTTGAGCTGGAATTCGCGGGACCGGCGAACGGCCTCCTTCACACCACGATCCCTCCATAGACCAGAGATAGCGTCGGCGACGTTTCTTGGCAAAGTGTCGTCTTCAATCTGCGGAGGTAGGGAAAGAATGACTGATCTCCGGGCATCGTTTTCGGGCAATAAGGTGAGGTCAAGTTGAGGCATCGCTTCCAGGATGGCACTGTCAACATTAAAGGTAGGTTACAACCTGAATCGGAACAGAGGGGGGGGGGGGGAAACTGGGCGTACCGCATAGACTGGATCGTATTAGAGAATATGATTTCCTTGTACGAATCCCGTTCTTGGATATTGTAGCCACCGTGGTGAATGAGCTTCATTTGCTTGAGCACCGTTGACTGTAATGGCGGAGTGAGCGCACGTTTCTTTGGGGGAGGGACAGTTGAACTCACCTTGCCCGACTCTCCAGCTCCGAGCAGTAACATTTTGATCTCATTCTTCGCCAACATCCGATCCTTCTTGAGCTGGTTGTCGATCTCATCATTGCCTGACGAAGGATGAACGTTGAACAAGGGATGAGCGGTGGTGAGAAGACAAGCGCTGGGGGTGTTTTAGAGAGAGATACGCACGAGCCTTGGCCTCGCTATCGACGCCTGTTGACTGAACACAACCCATTTTGAGAGATGGGGAGATGAAGAAAGAGAATTATACGGAAAAGAAGACGGAGGAGAAGGTGGATCAAAAGTTGGAAGGAGTGGGTGTTTGAGCAATAATTAGCGGGAGATGGGAAACGATGTTCTGTCAGAACGACAAGTGAACGGAATTGAAAAAAAAACCGTCCGTCTCCATTTTTACACATTTTCTCCCTCTCGGCATACACGGCAGGAACTTATCCTTCCTGATTTGGACTTAACACCAACCCCGCAAGCCCTCCGACCAACAATGTTCAACTCCGCTTCCCTTCATCTCCCGCCTGCCATTCCATGATCATATCAAATCTCCGGTCTAATCTTCTCCCGGGTGGGAATCTCTCTGTCATCACGATGGGAACCAACTCGCTACAGCTCGCTGCAACCTTAATACGGCCTCCGATCCAACTGACTGGACAGAGTCTGTCACGAAATAACTTTGCTATGCCTACATTTGCCGCGAAACGTCATCGCCAGGGAAGTTACCACTGGGTAGTGCTTATCAGCAAAGCACGATACTGTAACTCCATGATGATACCAGACGTCTATGAGCTCATGGAGCTGTGGTCACAGTCTCAAAGAGGTGATTAGTTACAGGTGGTGGTAGAGCCAAGAGGTCGCTGGATCGACATGCTTGGCCTCGTCGCGGCTTGTTTACAGTAGCCCAACGAACCCCACAATTGTCATACGTCCCGTAGCACGGCGCATCACATGCGGAGGTCCGAAAGCCTTGCAGGCTGTGCTTCGAGTTGCTAACCGCTGCCGAAATATTCGTGAATTTTTCGAGTGAAAAAATTATCAAAATTAAAGCGACACCAGCAGGATTCGAACCTGCGCACTCAAAGAGTAACAGATAGTCGAGAATATTCGAATCTGTCGCCGTAACCACTTGGCTATAGTGCCTATCGACGCTGATAGACCAGCTACACTATAATGCCCTCCAGCCAAAGTCTCGAGAGACGGTTTCTAAGTACGTGTGATGGTCTGGACAGAATGAGAAGAGTACGGACAAAAAAAGATTCTCTAGATGAGTCCAGACCGATGATCGCTTCCATTGCATTTCATTGCTCGGGTAAGAGTGAGACTCTTAGTAACCGCCTCACAGCCTGACCGAATGGAGGATTGCGATTGTCTGTTATGGGAAGACAAGTTATGTTGACCCAATCGAGCAAAGCTGGAAGAAAACGAGCCCGCTAAAGTAGTGGAGAGTTAGGCGAGTCCTAGGCCAATTAATCCTGCTCTTTGAGAAACCCACTATGGATCATCGTTTGAAACCGAGTTTGAAAGTGGCGACGACGCCGATGCTAGAGAAACAATCCGACATGGAGTGAGTATGTCATCTCCACGTGGTCTCAATACCAACGTCGTACTCGCCTCCCGCACGACATCCGACATGGCGATAACGGACACTAATTCCAACCAACTTGTACAACAAAACGCTCTCGGTCTCTTGGACGTACCCATCAACGATCCACCCCCTCCATATCCTTCTCCAGATCGGCACCTACGCACACTCCGTACATCACAGAGACACCCACAGCGAGCACCAGCTTACCTTTCTACTACTCGGAGCTCCCGCTCGTCTATAGACTCAGGCGCTCTACCAGCTCATGCTGTTTCTCCTAGTCACCCACCACCATTCTTTCTCACCTCGGACGAGCCCTCAGAGACCACCCCTTTGCTTCCCCCTCCAAATGTGAGACGCCTTCGTACAACCTCGCATTCCAGCACAATCGTTTCTTCCAATTCGTGTGCACTGTCATTCTCACAAACAGTCCTGTCATCCCGAAGAGACTCAGAGGACGACTCAGACATTGATATCTTCGAAGCCCTTGGAGAGGAGCATTCCAGCCACCAACAAAACGGAAGTACCCTGGGTCACGACATCCATGTACATGACTCAAGACGGCCACCCCTCTCAAGGCGTGCGTGGGTTAGGTACTTCCGGCCACTCACCCGGAGGGCGTACCATGCTGCTGTATTTCACCTGTTGGTCCTCAACTTCCCTTATGCGCTGATCGCATGGATATATTTATTTGTCTTTACGTTGGTGAGTGTTGATGCGACCCCACACTCTCGCTGGGTATCCGGGACTCTCCACGATGGGCGTGGCTGATGTGCATTCTAGACTGGTACGACTCTACTGATCACCCTACCGCTTGGAGCCTTGCTGTGCTTCCTCAATCTTCTTGGGGCCAGGGCATTTGCTAGAGGAGAGGTCAGCTTTCCCTTCTGGTATCACATGATTCCTTGGCTCATCAAACCGACGTTCTATTAGCTTGCGTTACAAACAAAGTTTCATGGTCCCCTCGCCTACCCTCCGCCTTATCCCCCTAGACCAATCTTTCAGCGCTCGCGACCCCCTGAGCTCTCAGATGCTGAAATTGGTGCATCAGGTGTTCAATATGAAACTTCGTTTTACAGGAACGCGTATGCCATGGTGGGTCCGTTTATTGTTCGTGGACATTTATGCTCACTGCGACGGCCGCATCGTTGCGACATGTAGTTCACTGACACGACAACGTACCAAGCACTTTTCTACTTCCTCGTCATCAAACCTGGTATCACCCTCTTCATAACCATAGCGTTGTTAGTGCTGGTTCCAGTGTCGTATGCGCTCGTTCTTCCTGCTCCTCTGATGCTCCGGTTCGTTCGCAAGTTGGGGATATGGCAAGCGAATGTTGCTGTGGAAGGATTGTATTACCAGGTCGCCTGAAAGCTTGGAATCCTGTACGCCGGTGTAAGATATATGCCACCGTTTATGAGACAGCTGGACGTTTCGGTTGATGTGTGGCGTGGCTGTGGACAGCGGTTTATGAACCCACGTTCTGTGCTGACGCGTCTTGACTTGCTTCTACCTCCTTGCACGGTGAAAGCTGTTCACGGAACCGCCCAGGACAGTGAACAATTCTGAGTCACCGGTCGTACGCTTGTACAGCTGCCAGACGAGTATAGAAAGCCCTCGAACCGTACACAGCTTATATATCCGCCTGTACACCCCCACATTGCTTTAGGACTCGCAGTTTGTACTCACACTCCCACCACGACCTCTTTAGTCCCACCTTTTTCTTAACCGTCGCAGCATTGGATTGTACACTGTCCCTCATACTCCCCCACTGTCATGGACGCTCTCAAGTCGCTCGTGCAGCCCCTCGTCGGCGGCGCAGGAGGCTCTTCGGTCATTGACGGTATGAAGCTCGTCGTCTTGGGAGGGACGGTCGAAACTGCGCGTAGGGTGTCTAGCTCCGCATGGTACGCATCCACTCTGGACACTCTCTACCTCGCCACTGACTCACCTCTCCCCCAGGTCTCAATTCGTCAACTGTAAGCGCCACGCTGTCGACAACGCTTACCGCCGCAGCTGACCACCATGTCGTTTCCCATATAGCCTTCTTTTTAACAGCTTATTTCTCAGAGGAAGACTATCCGTATGACTGGCTCATGCTCTGGCTTTCTCGTCGCCCAGAGTGGCAACGCTCCAGGGAGTTCGAGACGACCACTCGGACTTCGACCCCTGGCTTCTTAGGCACTCGCACCGCCGACAACTCGTTTGGTGACGAGGACGATGAGGGTGATGAAGATTCACCACCTGGCAAGGTCAAGACACGCGTCGTGTTCCAACCCACGCCAGACACCACGCACACCATCTTCTATAGGGGCCACTGGCTCAGAGTGCGGCGCAGCAAGAAGTCGGACGGCAGCGGTTGTGAAGTGCTCTCAATAAGGTACAGCCAGTTCTATCTTTAGAAATGACTCGTGGCAGTTCTCGCTCAACTGATACGGTCCCCGTACAGTGTTGTGGCTCGCAGCAATGCTATCCTTAAGCAGCTCGTCCTTCAAGCCAAGAAGGAGTACGAGGCCGAGGCCGTACACCGTGTCCAGATCTACTTTGCAGATTCGCACGGAAGCTGGCGTTGGACTGACTCGCGCCACAAGCGTCCCATGTCATCCATTGTATTGAACCCAGGTGTCAAGGAGATGCTTCTGAATGATGCAAACGACTTCTTGAAGTCCGAGAAGGTAAGTCATCTGAACATGAGCTGGTATTCTCAATTGACTTTTTTTGACCCCCAGTGGTACGCCGATCGTGGTATTCCATTCCGTCGTGGGTACCTTCTCCACGGAGTTCCAGGATCTGGGAAGACGTCTCTCATTCATGCAATTGCTGGGGAGTTGATGCTTGACATTTATGTCGTGTCCTTGTCCTCGTCCTGGATAAGCGACAGCACCCTGACCACGCTCATGGGTCGCGTTCCCGCTCGTTGCATCGTCCTTCTTGAGGATCTAGACGCGGCCTTTACACGCAGTGTCAGCCGTGATAAGAGCTCCAACGGAACTCCAGACTCGGGCAACAATAGTGGAGAGGAGAGCACGGTTCCTGAGCAACCTTCCTCTTCGCGTCACAGACGCCACAAGGAACACATCTCAGATGTGAACACGCTGAGTTTGAGCGGTCTCCTGAATGCTTTGGATGGTGTTGCAGCTGCAGAGGGCCGCATCCTCTTCGCGTGAGTACTGGTCATACTTGGTTAGCTCCGAACTAACTAGAGTTACAGCACCACGAATCACCTTGAGCGCCTTGATCCCGCCCTTTCCCGTCCTGGTCGCATGGACGTATGGATCGAGTTCAAAAATGCTTCCAAGTGGCAAGCAGAGGCGCTCTTCCGCAACTTCTTCCCCTCCGCTGAGAAGGATGATGAGCCATTACTGGAAGGTGACCTTGAGGGGGTCGAGCTCCCTTCGACACCAACACCCCGGTCTCCAGCCTCGTCCCACTCGTCTACGTTGTGGTCCATGTCGCCCTCATTCTCCTCGTCCACGTTGTCCTTGGCATCTTCGGCTCGGAACTCGCAGTCACCACCTGAATCCGTAGGATCCCCGGACGGATTTGGCGCGAACAACAAGGCTCACATACCACCACCTGTTGAGGACCACATCGCTGCATGCCAGCACTCCGCGAAGCCCTTGGGCGGCGTCAAGCTTGCCCAACTTGCCAAGAAGTTCGCGGACTCGCTCCCTGACGACGAGTTCAGTGTTGCGGCGCTGCAAGGATGTGAGTTTCTTTTCATTTTCGTGGTATGGTGACGTGTGACTATCTTGAACCTCTTTGGCGTGTGCTGGCGCGTTGGTGTGTGTGAGATTTTGCTGACATCTTTTCTTCTTCTTTCTGCCACTCGTAGACTTGCTCAGGAACAAGTCCCAACCTGAGGCTGCGGCTGAAGGCGTGCCAGCGTGGGTCGTCAGCGAGAGGGAAATGCGGGAGCGTCTCAAGAAGGAAATGGAGGCTCGTGAAATCAAGGAAAAGCTCGAAGTAAGTCCTCGGGTTCATTTCACTACTGGGCGAATGAGACACTAATCATCCTCGTTTATAGCGCGAGAAGAGGAGGAAGGAGCTCCTCGAGAAGGAGAAAGAGAAGGCTGTGTTGGAGAAGAAAGAAGCCGAGCTTTCCAAGCTCCGTCAGCAGCTCCAGGATCAGGAGAATAAGAACAAGTCCGACTCTGACAAGAAAGAGGACGAGTCTAGTTCCCCTCCTGTCCCCAAGGATGAAGACAACAGCGAGAGTGAGGACAGTGACGAAGAGAACGTCCCTCCACCCTGCAGTCCTCCCGAACCTTGGATAACTGTCGTGGAAGGATCGAGCTGACTAGCTTCAACCCCTGCCGCGGTTGAGACGGATATCCCCGATCCTCAAACTCCTGTTCTTGTCATAGAGCCGACCGCGACGATTCGTGAGGATGATCCTGACTCCACCGCGACGGATACCCAAGAACATACCCCCGCTGCTCAGGTCATGGTCGACTACCAGGTCCCAGTGGCAGCTTCGAACACGCTTATACTCCGCCACGCAGGCGGGTTCGGTTTGGTGTATTATATGCTGCATTTCTATTTCTTCCATTTGTACACACTCTTCTTGCACTTCAACGTCGTCGGGCGACGCAAGCAGACCTAGTGGCCATCACACAGTCTGTTTTCGATCGTCCCTCGACAACTAACACCCAAACCCCCCACTTCCACCCCCCCCTCATCCAGTTTTGTATGCTGACGTTGTATATATCCAGGGTTTTTTTTTCCGGTCAATGTATATTGAATTCTTTTCGAACAATTGCTGACCTTGTTGACTCGCATCTAATCCCCTGCCGTGTCATTACCTCGTTATAGTCTGGTCAATTTAAACTCATTGGACCTTTTCTTTTGCCTGGTGAAGGAAAGACTCGCGTGTTTTTAGCCTCTTGACTGAGAACTTGCAAACAAACGAGAAGCGAAAACGTTTCCGGGATATGTGCATACAATGTCATACATGGTGTGAATACAAGAGTTCTCCCATCATACATCCTCAATACTTTGGTTCTAAGCTGCCTGGCGTGTCCCCGTAAATCCGAGATCCCTTCAGTATGCGCTGACCCCCGAGGGGAAATACTGCTTGAACAAGTCTGGATAGTGACGTTCGGCGACGTCGGGGTGACTCCTAATACGCAAAAAAAAAAAAAAAAGGCAAGATCGATGAGCACACACGCGCAAATGCATCCAAATTCTGATTCAGAATCGTGCACTCACTTGACACGTCCGATCAGGTTGACTTTGCCAGAAGGCTCGCGATCGAATTCGCCAAAGTTGACGGCTGAAGAAGGGGGAGGGGGGGAGTGAGTGAGTGAGTGGCACAGAAAGGGACTCGGAGGAGATGAAACAATGAACGCGTACAGTCTGTCGCTGAGAGATCTCCCCTCTGTTCCTTGAATTTCAGGATCTCTGGGGGGACTGAAACATAGGTTAGCACTCCACACACACACACACACAGGAAAAGAGTGGACGCACAGTCGAGGACTTGGTCTGCGAGAAGCGCGTTGAGGCTGATGTTCTGGAAGAAGGGAACGGAGTAGCGGGGGGTTGAGCCGACTGGGGGAGAGAGGACGCGGTGGGATGTTGCGCGTGCGAGACCGCGGGTGACGAATTCGAGGGCTATTTCGTGACGGGGAGATGGGGTAAGGGGGTGTGAGCAGGGGGGATGATGGGGGGTAAGACTTACCTTTTCCGATGTTGACGACAAAGGTGCCAGGGATGGGGGGTGCGTCGATCCATTCGCCGGAGAGGTTCTGGACTTGAAGACCGGGGTGGGGAGATGCTTGGAGGAGCTGGAGGGGGGTCAGTCGTCGATGAAGGAGCTGGAAGAGCGGGGCTTACGAATGTCAAGAAGCCTGCATCATAGTGTGGACCAACACCTTGATCGGTCAGCGAGCCGTCGTTGGCTGGGTATTTGACCACCTGGATTCGCAGTTCAGTTCCAAGGTCTGGAAGATACGTTCGTCGTCGTCGTTACTTACCTTTCCTCGGTGCTGCATCAATTCATCGCTATCGTAAAACTTGTTGAGCGCTTCAGCGGAGAGACCGAACGCCTCAGCCAGCAGGCTAATGAACTGGTAGCTGAGTTGTTGTACATGGGAGAGGTATGTTTCCATCGTATTACGGAATCCTGGTATGAGGTCTTCGTCGGGCCACTGCACCACATCGATCATCCACCCACACAATCTGTATATCATGACTACACACCTGACTCGGTCCCCAAAGCCTCAAATACTCCGGAGCTCCAGGTCTCCACTGGGTCTCATGGGGCGTCGCGAAATCAAACTGTTCCCTAAAATCCGTCTTCCCTTTCGTGAACTCCGCGCCCAACTTGGAGTATCCCAAAAAATGGGGAGAGTTCGCCATGACGATCTTGTTTTTCGACTCTTGCGGGAGATCGAAAAGACGGGGAATGGACCCGATGAGGCTGTCGACGACGTCCTGTGGTACGGTGTGATTCTTCAGGTAGAGAAATCCGACGTTGACGAGGGCATGTCTGAGTTGGGCGATGAACTCGGGTTTTCGGGATGCGTCGGATACGAGGGCGAAGTCGAGGATGGGGATGCTGGAGAAGTTGGCAGCCATGGTTGAGTGTCGTGTGAGAGGAGAGGATAGCTTTAGTAGATGTGAGTGCTCGGTCAGCTGCCATGATGCCATGCTCAGGAGGTATCACGCTATTCTCAGACAATTGCCCCTTTGCCGGGATCTGCGGGTTAACTCTTGAGCGGCCTGCTCTGCATCCGCTCGCTACATGTGGTACCGTGTTCCTGCAAGACTGGCGAGTACTGCCATGAGTACTCCTTCTCGCGAGTGACTGCAGTTGAAGTCTTGCAGTGAGAAAAAACTATTTTGAGAGATCTGTGGCCTCACTGTGGACTCTTGGCTTCAGAGGGCTGTGATGGTAACAACGCGTCCTGCAGGAATATAGTGATGGATCAATGAGAAATGGAAGATACTCGACCCTCGGTTAGAATTCTGCAGCATTCTGAATCCCCAATAGCACAGGTAGTCGTTGCACTGGCGCCTTACGAATATGAGTATCGGATTGAGTAAGATGTATATCATGAGATAGATTTCTCCGAGTTCAACTGAAGATCCTCGTCAAGGTTCCTTGAGGAGGTGAATTGCCGGTACGTAAGCTTGAAGAGGTAATTTGAAGTCAAGCGCAAGTTGTTTCCTAGAGACTGGACTTGTCGCCAACTTGTTGCTGTATATTTTTGCACGCTTCATGTTGTCCGGCGTATCATTTGGCTCGAGTACTAGACCTTCACAGCTGCGGTCTCCAGTCCCACTGGCAGTCTCTCCGAATTCACCCACGTCTGCCATCTTCGCCGGCCTCGATGACGAGCTACGGGACATTCGGCGAGTCCATTCCCAAGGCCAAGAAGAAGACCTCAAATTCGCCCTGGATCGTGTCCTCAACAAAGTAGAACAGCTTGTGAGCCTCGTCGATGTTCCTACACGATGTCATGCTTTCTAAATTGATCTCCCGATCCATGTGTTTTCTAGTCCTCTCTCCTCAAGACAGCGTACAAGACACAGACGGAACTCGAGACGCAACTAAATCTTGCAAAGTCGAATCTTCAGCTAGTCATATCTAACAATGAGATGCTAGAAGAGGCTCTGAAGAGGGAAACACCGTCCAGTGCGAGGGATGTGGGATGGCGTCGATGGAGTGCTCGCGAAGTTCAGAACCATAACGCGGAAAGGACTTCTGAGGATCGGCATCGGAGCCTCGACTATGGAGCGCTGAACGAATCCGGGACACCCACTGTACCATCATGTGCCGCTGTGGTGCTCGTCAATGGTGCCAACCCACCACCAACTGCAACGATTCCGCCCTCAACGCCGATGGCCGGTCAAGAAAGTCGATTCTTCAAGTTCCGGTTCAGCAGTGGTGGGTCTGGTACCAATCTGTGCCTTCTGGACATCGCTCATTCGCGGAACAGGATCCAAAACTCCCATTGCCTCCCCTCACCCCACACATCTTACATCTCCTTCTCTTTCAGCCTTGGTGCCGAATGCACGAGAGAAAGAGATGGAGGATCTACAGGAACAACTCGAGCGTGAGCGACAAGCCCATAAGACGGCTGAAGCCGCAAAGGCTGCCCTGGAGGCAGAGCTTGAGTCGCTGTCGCAAGCCCTATTCGAAGAGGTGCGTTTTTACTTTTCTAACAAGCAGCAGCGTCTGAATATCTTTCAGGCGAATAAGATGGTCGCTACTGAACGGATGAAAAGAGCAGAGGCCGAGGACGAGCTGGAGGAGGTGCGACACGAGAAAGATGCACTGAGGGAAGCACTCCGACTCATTGAAGGGGAGAACGGACGATTACGCAGCGCGGGTGCCTCCTCGGGACGTACCACGCCTCAACTGACCCCGGTTCCTCCGTCGCGATCGATGCCATCTCTTCAGCCATCGGAGAATGCTCTCAACGGCAAGATCACATCACCATCCAATGCCTTCGACCACCTCGCCGGCTTCGTTCTAGAACCAGCACCTACGCGGTCGTCAGTTGTACTGCACCGAAAAGCCATCTCCATCTCCAGGGAGACATCAAAGGCCAATGAAGCACCCGCTATTTCCTCGACCGAATCAGTGGCGGCTGCTCCATCTTCTGTTCCGTTGATGCCTGACGAGCCATCGCCATGGGCAGATGCCTCATCGTAGTAGTCGCCGATTCTTGGTTCTCTCACTGCAAGTTATCTCTGAAACCGATATACATGCACAGCAACACTTGACGATCAGTACGACAGTGATGTATACTAGGAACACCGTAGATATAAGATGCTAAGCTACTTTCATTGCTTGATACCATGATCTGTGCAGAGGAGGGCTGTTTGGTAGCGACGTCTCCGAGACCCGGACATGTAGTTGCGGACGTAACTCGTTCTTGGTACAAGTCCCTATGTCAGCTGCTCGGCCAACTACTCAGCGCCGTCCTGCTGCCCCTCCTACTCCAATACTGCAACCAAAACCTCAAATTAGCCTTGAAGGATGGGAAGCGAGAGCGCCTTTGAGCGACCTGGCTCTCAAGAGTGTCGCGGCTATCAAGGCGGCTAGCGAGAAGGCACCTCTTCCATTGAAAGTGAGTGTTCGTCCGCTCATGACAGCATGTCTCAACTTCAAATAGGCCACCGTCGACGACGATGCGTCACACCCGCCCACTCCAAGTCTGCGCGCGACGACCAAACTAGGATCAGGCTCACGACCATCCACTCCCGTTATTGCACTCACGCGTTCTCTCCCCTCTCATGCTCTGGATCCCAAGGTGCCTATACAGACGCCCCAACAGTTCTATGACTGGTTCGCACAGGTCGATCGTTCGGTCGCACATAGCCAGGAGGCCCACTTCAGAGCACATGTGGCTATGGTCGCTGAACATCTCGAAACTGCGGATATGTTGTTGGAAAGACTTGATGAGGTGGAGAGGGAGGTGGATAGCATGCTTGAGGCTTGGAAGGGCGTCGAGGAGAGTGGGAGGAGCTTGAAGGATGCTTGTGAGCGGTTGCTCGAGGAAAGGGTCAGTGGTGACTGCGCGGTATCCGTGTATTGTTCGCTGATGCGCCCTCTTACTCGTTCAAGGACAAGTTACTGGACCTCACAGATGAGATCGGCACGAGATTGGAGTATTTCCAGGAACTTGAACACGCGACTCGGATGCTCAATCATCCTGGAGAATCGCTTGTCCTCCAAACCGATTTCTTGTATATGGTCGAGCGTGTCGATATTTGTATCGAATACCTCAAGGATCATGTGCGCCCTTAATAACTGACCGTTATATTAACCTATCATCACTCAGACGGCTCTATCTAGCGACATTTTAAAGAAGCTGAAATCTATCTGCTTCGCTTCCAGCAGTGCATGACGCGCGCCATGACCCTCATCAAGATGTTCTTCGTCGGCTCTCTTAGAGCTCTCACTGCAGACGTATCGAAGCGTTTGTCCGAGAAGGTAGAGCCAACGTGTGTTTCATTTTAGACGACACCCTGGCTAATCTCGAGCACAGGATGTATCTGCTACGGCACAGACGCACCTTCTGTATACCAGGTTTCGCAGTGTCACACCTCAGTTGGCACCTCTCCTCAGCGAGCTCGAACGGCGCGCAGCCGCACATCCCGAAGAGCTCTCCGCCCTCTTGTCCGAATGCCACACAGCCTACTTTAGTGCACGCAAGAGCCTCTTGGTCGGGCGTTTGATGGAAGAAATACGAGGACTTGACCCGACGCATACCGAGTTAGTTGAACTGGTGAGGCTCCCATTTCCAGAGCAAAGACGTCTCTGTGAACCGCTCTCCATTACAAACTACAGACGAATGCTGGATGCAGTTATTTGAAACAGCTTTGCACCGAAGAATTCGATCTCTTCCGCGAGTTTTTCGATTCTGGCGAGGATCAACTATAGTGAGTGAGAATCGCCCCATGTACCCCACCAATCTCGTATTCAAGGACGACCGCGTTCGCAGCCCATACCTAGAAACATTGTGCGACTATTTGTACGACGATCTTCGCCCTCGGATTCTTCACGAAACTCGCCTTACGACGTTGTGTGAAGTCTGCACTGTCCTACAAGCCTTGATGGTACTCGACGTTGTGGACCTCCCTGACGAGCCCCCTGACGAACTCAACCTTGATCTCGACCATCCAAAGCCAAGAGGCCTTGGAAAACTCCACATCAGCCACCTGTTACAGATGGTCCTCCAAGATGCTCAGACACGATTGTTCTTCAAGGCCCAGAGTTTGATTCAAGCTGATATCCGGTACTATGTTCCAAAGCCAGAAGATTTGGCATACCCTGACAAGCTCGTAGGTTGGTTATTGTGTTCTCCTCGATGTACTGTGGATCAACAGGGTGCTTATGACATTTCGAACCATGCAGCCGTACGAAAACCTGCTTCTCAGTTCGACATCAGGGAGAAGGAAAGCGTCAGTCGGTTGTTCCAGCTTTCCTCGTTGGACAAGGAAGAGACGTGGTATCCAACGTTGCAAAAGACAGTTTGGGTGCTCTCTCAGTTGCACGACTTTGTAAAGGTGAGATTCGAGTCTGTCTCCCCCCATTTCCAGTTGCTTGATTTGAACTTCCAGCCTGCCATATTCGAAGATATTGCTCAAGAAGCTGTCAGCCTATGTCGACAGTCGCTCGTCTCATCGAGCACCATCATAGGGCAACGCAACGCGCCTACCAGCACCCTCGATGGTGAACTGTTCCTCGTCCGACATCTTTTGATCCTAAAGGAAGTCACCAACAATCTGGACTTGTCTCGGAGAGATACACAACCACAAGCAGACACGAGCGGGGTGACAGGTAATTTCCCCTGCACAACCCCGGTCCCACTGACGCTCATGTACCATGTACCCAGACACATTGGCTTCGATTTTCAACAGAACAACAGCATTGCTTCCAGATGCGCTCTTCGCATCGCTTGGTATGCCACGAGGGTATGAAAGCATGACGGATGCTCGACATGTAAGTACACACCCCCGACGCGATCTGAATCGTTTTCATGACAAGCGTTCTTCTCACATCTCGTAGGAAATCGACCAAGACCTCAAACGGGCCTGCCAGAACCTCATCTCGCTCTGTACAAAGGGTCCTTGTGACCCCCTTCAAGAATGGATAGACCACGTGAAGGCATTCAACGCCTCCCGGACTGCCACCTCTTCGACGAATGCACCAACTCCAGTTCCACTGCTCACCGAGCAAAGCTGGGCGACTCAATCTGCTGCGGAAGAGCTGCACGCTAAATTTGTCGAATCGTGCGAGCGTGATCTCAGGGCAGCCGTGACGAAGCTCCGGTTGTACCTAGAGGACGACCGGACGGTGTCCGTGTTGGTGACACACGTGAAGGAGTCGGTCGCGGATGGGTATGTGGGGTATAGGGAGCTCGTGTGGAATATGTATGCTGGAGCTCTGAAGGGGGTGGTGTTCTCGCAAGAGGACTTGAAGGAGAAGTTGAGCGTTATATGTGATGAGTGAAAAAGTGTTTTGTGTTCTATGATATTCAGGTTGATCGTAATACATCGAGGTAGAACCGACATCGTGGATATCGCGCTCTCCCTTGTCCCTCGAACATCACCGAGCTCCTGTCATATGTTCCCATTCAGATGGGAACATCTTGAGCCAGTCCGAGCAACGTGGTCGAAGCGTGGCCTTGCTGATGATATTCATGAGGTTCGGTGCCTCACTCCCGTGGGCTGGATTGACGTTGTTAAAAGGTCAGCGAACGCAAAAGATGTTTGTAAATCGAACCTCCAACGAAGTAACAAGCTACATCGCCGCGGATCACCAGTGATGCTATAGCACTCCTTCGCTAGTGCCTTTGTTAAAGAATATAGCACCACCATCCGTGAGTCGATATTGCAGTGCAGTGGTACGAGCGATCAGCCGTTGTGAAGGTTCGCTTTCCATGGGGCCCAGGTGCAGACTCAGCTGCAAAGGGGTCGTTGGACTTTTGTAGATTGGAGTGAGAAGGCGTACAACTTACCTCGCCACTGACAGCACCACTACGCCCGCTTGATAGAGGTCTCACCTCTACATGATACGAACACAGTTGCAAGAGATGCCGGAAAAGAGTGTCCGGTTCTGATCGGTCGAGAACATGATGCCGTATCACGAGTGTCGTAGCGGTCTACCAGGCCCGCGTCATGTTCTGCAAGCAGTGGGTGGTATCGAATGATTTCATACCTTGAGGCAGAAAGCCCGCAGAGCGCGACAGATGCGTGATAGCTCCAGGGCAGAGAATCCAAGCCACTCAAGAGTGGCAATATCGTCTAGGATCACGATACTTCTTCCGTCGCCATCGTGTCCATTGACCAGTTCCTTTGTGACGAGATCGAAGACACGCTTCAAACGCGAGTCTCTAGAACTTGCGTGTTGGACGTCCGAATCCGAGTCCTCCAGGTGCGCGTACAGATCAATGAACTTGAACTTTCCGTTTTGCGAGATGTTCAAGTTCTTGAGAGGGGGTTTCTCAGTGTTTTGAACAAGACGGACACGACTTTTCTGTACGCACTGACTTGGAAGCTACTGATCTTATTCGTTCCATGTCCTCTGAGACGGAGAGCAGGAGACAGCGGGACTGTTTTGACTCCTTCAAGTGGAGATTCAGAAACCGATGGATCAGGAAATCTGCAGGAGCGTGCAGCTCGTCTGTGATTAGTATAAGTCCTGCATGTGAGACAAGCTCAGGAGGTGGAAACGACTGCATGACTGTCCGAGTCCAAGTTGCGAAACCTAATCGCAGTTTGTTTACCAAATCGGTCTTCATAGACCTTGGACAACAAGCACTACCCTTGAACGTTGAACTGGGACCAAGATCCATCTCAACAACGTCGGTTTGTCTGTCACAGTAGAGCTGTACACATGTTGATCGCAAGAAACCATTCAGCGTTTGCTTGCCCTCGTCTGACCGCAGTGGGACCGCGCAATGGCCGAGGCAACATTCGAGTCACTCTTTGGGTCATCCATCCTTGAAGTTATCACGCCAGACACCTCCGTATCATTCCCGGACGATGTCTCAGCAGACGAATGGCTAGCCAGTATAAGAGAACCTCGAACAGAAAGAAAGCAGGCTTTCTTCGGTGAGGTACATTGCACGAAGATATGCCCTGCATCGAAGCTAACGAGGGTTTCTAGACGAGCAGTTAAATCTGCTTCTCGTGATGGAAATGAGGCATCCGTTACAGAATACCCCGCCTGATCCCAGCGACCCTCCACGGCGTCTCGTGGAGTTCCTCAGTCACGTACAGGTATCACTAGAGGCAACGTATATCTCGCAGAAGCCCAGCCAAGATCCACCAGAAACTGCGAGCCTCGTCCCCCCTCGCACGTCATCCATGCCAAAAGAACGTCCACTCTCGCTTCATCCCTCGATATTTCTTCCCACCACGCCAAATCCAATCCCTTCGACTGCCGAGGTTGATCGCAAGTATGTTCAATCAGAGGGAACGATACTTTTATCTAGCATATGGGGAACGAGGAAACCTACGGAACAATCGCAGGAAAGGTTCGCACTCCTCTTTTCGGAGGAACAGGGATCATGGATTGCCGTGTATGAGCTTTCGTTGATTGTGTGTAAGCGAGACCGGGGCGTATTGATAATGTGTCGAGGGTTAACTCGGGCTTCACAGCATATCTCCGCCTCCCCTTCTCTGATCCTCTGCTTTGCCTCACTGCATCTACTACATTGCGAGAGAAGGCCCTGTCTTTCTCCCAAACGTCTCATCCACTCGTGTCATTTCTTGCTAGGAAGAATATGATTCCCCAACAAGATCCCGGGGCAGAAGTAGATGGTGAAAGTGGGGAGGAAGACGGTGGGGATGACGAAACGGGCTTCGAGGAGGTGAATCTGCTGGAAGGGCTATCGACAGGTATGTCCGCATCATATAAGAGGCGCGTTTTCAATTCAACATTCCTCCAAGTCGGTTCCAGTATATCGCCGGAGTCAGAACCACTCCACCTTCCCTCCAGCCGGCTGGGGAACATCACTCGTCGACGGTTATTCACTCTGCCACCCGTATCCACATCGACCGAGGCGCCAGCTTCACCTCCAAATTCCAAACGAGGTCCGAACCATATCTTGCGAAAGTCCTTCCGCAAGATTTTGCAGACCGTCTCGGGATTCCGTGTACGAATGCGTACGGTATTCGTTCCTCATGTCTTATTGCCGAAGGACCCTTCTGCACCCGGAAAGGATCTTGAGGACGATGATTTCGAGAGCGGAAATGAAGAACGGGAGGCAGGCAATAGTGAACGCACTGTGGTCCTTTGCGTCGAGGTAGAGAACTCTGGGGAGTCAGGCCCGACCATCGGGTTCTCTCTTGAACGTTTAGACGTGAAGATCAGTGGAGAAGGCGTAACTGCACGATTGATCGGATGGGGAGAGGGCGCTTTCAACCCCGATATCGAAAAGCAGCTTTTCCCTTTACTCATCGGATCGATGGAACAATACAACCTTCTCTATGTCGTATCCTTCTGGGTTACGCCAAATGATCAAGACCTCTCGTTCATGGGCCAGGGCACCGTCGGGACCTCTGAATTGCAGCGAGCGGTCACGATCACTGTTTACGGAAGACCATATCTTCTCACAGGCGATGAACAAGGTGAAAATACTGCACCATCCTATCCGACTCAAACGTTCTCTTCTCGATGGAACTGCGTTCTCGATTTATCATCCAGACCTCGCGATGAACCCGTTGACTTTTATGGACCCTCTGGCGTAGGACGTAGCGCCCTCCCCGAACCTCCTTCACCCTTCCCAGGCCGAACCGCCGTTTCCTCTGTCTTCGCCCCCCCTCAGGCTGCCAAGCCCCCTCCTCAAGCAATCGCAGGCAAACGACACACCCTTCCAGGCAGTAGTATAACCGCCATGCGCGCCATCAATCCTTCCGCCAACACCCGTCTCTCCCTCCCACCACGCGAATACGCAGGGTCCCCTTCCATACCTGTTCAAGGGTCGGCGTTCACGCCTCCATCGATCGCACTTCAGGCATTCAATCGATCACCTTCAACAGCGTATGGAATAATGACGCCACCAGTACCGGCAAGTGGTGCGTTCAGCATGCCCCCGGTTGACCTTCCTGCACAGGCGTTCGTTACACCGCCTACCCCTGCTTACCCGGCGTTCCCTTCAAATACGCAAAGTACGGGAAACATGCCACAGATCCAGGCACTGGGGACTCAACAAGGTTTTTCGGGACCGAGCATAGACGTAAGACGGGAGAGGGGATTGGGAATGTTGGGTTCGGTCCCGCAGACACCGTTGCCAATGGTTCTCGGTGGTCAGACCGACCCTCGAGTAGAACCTTCACCAGCGCCATCTGGAGAGCCCGTCGTCGTCTCTGTGGGCCTCTCACCTGCCGAATCTGGCGAGAGCAAGGATGATCCCCTCGGACCGAGGAAGATATATCCCTCTGATCAGTTCACGTTGGATATCTTCGTATTCAATCAGAGCTCATGGACCAGGCGGTTCGAGGTCAGCTACCCAGATGCGGATAAACGACAGCGGAGGAAGATCGAACAGAGCAAGGCTACGACGGGATCAAAGGGCAAGGCTGATCTGGAAGCACTCAAGGCTTCTATCCGTCCTCCTGGTATTTTACCCCTGCAGAACCGAGTGAGAGTCGGGTGAGTCGAGATCGACTGATTTCCTTCCGAGATCTGACGTGCTTCTGTAGCCCACTTCGCCCGTCTACCTGCCAGTCCGTTCGCATGGATTTTCTCGCCATCTCTCCTGGCGTCCACTCTGTCGATATCCTGACACTGACAGATATCGAGTCCGGGTATGCAGTTAACCTACGGTAAGCATAAGACACGGCCTCTTCTCTTGTAGGTGCTCATGCAACCCTAGATCTGTGCTGGATATTGTCGTCCATGAACGTACAGTAGAAGGGTCCGAGTCGTGAGGGTTTTCTTAATATGTGATGCAATTTTTTTGTGGATATTGATAAAGACATCTGGAGAAGCGAGCATACCGAAAGGATATTTCAGGAAAACAATAGAGTGAATATACAAGAAAAATGAGACACAACAAGAGACTGGGACACCTGGTTGTACATGGTAGGGGGACCTGAATATCCTTCCGCGGGAACATCGAGCTGATGTAAATCCGAGATAAGTCTGGCTGGGAGAGGGCGGGGAGAGTCACGGCATGCAAATACGATTATAGCCATTGAGACTTGTCCCAGGCAGGATCCTGCAAGAATGCGCAAAGGACTTTACTGCCAGTCTAGACAAGGGAAAAAGTCAACGAGAGCGTCAAACCTGCACAGCATGGTTGTGACGCACCTGTAGAAGAGGATGACCGGCAACGATGCTAAGGAACCGCTCGAGTCCTTCCCTCCGTGCTTCAATGACTTCATCTGAGAATCTGTTGGTGAAGACTTTGCCAGGGAGGGGAGGAATGTTGACTCGAGTAGACTCTCGTTCGAGGACGTCCCTGAATGCCTCAAAGTCGGAGTAACGGCGTCGCACGAGGGAGTGACGCAATTTGAAAGCAGGGATGTTGGTCTAGACCATCCACGTGGATCAGATTTAATGTGGAAGTAAGCAGAGTCATCAACCGAGGGACCTACTTTGCACACGATCTCATAGTCGGTAAACATCTTCCGACCGAATCCTAAGATACAGTTAGCCACAATGCGAGGAACGAGGGCGGTGTTGGATAACTCGCTTACCGTGTGTCTGAGGATTTCGAACCTCAATTTCCAGGAAGCTCTCTGGAACGCTGTACATTTCTTCGATCTACAAGGCGCTTGCTCGCGTTTATTCAGGGGTATAGAGGATGGATCTGGAAGTACATACGGTTTGTTCACGCGACCCAAGACGGGGCTCGTCAAACGCAGTGCTACGAGCAAAGGGAGAGACAGTGGCCATGGTTGTCGTTGTGAATCAACAAGCGGAGGAATCGCGGCGTCGCAGCAACACAGCCAGGAACCATTTGTCACACTATGTCACACTCTGGAATTATGTGTGACCTCGTTCGCTCGAGCTAGTACAATGCAGGCGTTCATTTCCATCATCTCATGCGTTCCGTTGATGAATCTGCGTTTCATTCATAAATCTATAAGTGCCAAATTATACATAAAGAAGAAGAGGTTTTACTTCGCTTCTGATAAATAATCATCAGTCCCTTGTGTGAAACCCGACACATGGCCACCAACCTTCAATTAACCCAAGCCCTTGCACTCTGGAACAGCTTAAACCAAGGACCTGTTCCCTTCCAACTCTCCGGAAACGAAGGCGGATACCAACTATTGCTATCCAGCGTTGTCGCCCGCTCGGGATGAGGCATCAGCGCAAGCACCCTTCCGTCTGGTGTTTGCACTCCAGCTATACCGTCAACGCTCCCATTAGGGTTCATGGGGTATATTTCGGTTGGCAATCCCTTGGAATCGACATACTGGCTGGCGACGAGACCTGCAGATCGCAATGCCTGCAGTTGCGCGTTACCCTGCGCGAACGACACACGTCCCTCTCCATGCGCGACCGGCACCGGAAGCTTGGAGCCTACCATGTCGCGCAGGAACACGGACTGTCGCGTAGCCTCGCTCTCTGAGATCTGGACCATGCAGACACGTGCTTCGAAACGCTCGCTCGCGTTCTGCTTGAAATCGGGCCAATTAGACGCGCCAGGTATCAGCTCACGGAGATGGCTGAGGAATTGACATCCGTTACAGACACCAAGCGTGAACGTGCTCTCGTTCTCGAAGAATTGCTTGAATTCTCTCCTTGCGGTCTCGTTCAGACGAACTGAATGAGCCCAGCCTTTTCCGGCGCCGAGGACGTCACCATAAGAGAATCCACCACACGCGGCTAGCCCACGGAAGTCGGCCAAAGAGAGTTCTCCGCTCAGGAGGTCGGACATGTGAACATCGATAGCGTCGAAGCCAGCTTCGGTGAATGCCCAAGCCATTTCGATCTGACCGTTGACACCTTGCTCTCGGAGAATGGCGACTTTCGGGCGGTGTGCTAGATCGCGGAAAGGAGGGGGATTGTATGCGAAGGTGAGTTCGTAATAGATGCCCTTGTAGCTTGAGTCGCCTATGAGGCTAAATTCTTGTTTTGCAGCAGCGGGGTTGTCGCGGAAACTTTGCATCCTGAATGACGTCTCCGACCAGATTTCTTGGAGCTCTCCCCGGGTACGAGAGAAGAGCACGCTAGAATTCTTGCGGATGACGAAAGCTTGATCGGTGGGGTCCTCCCGCACGGTCCCGATCTCGAAAATCGCGGAGACCGGGAAGCCCGCACTAGCGAACGTAGTCTTCAGCTCTTCAAGAGCAGACTTGCGCACTTGCATGACGGCGCCAAGTTCCTCGTTGAACAACGTTGCGACAGCATCGTCAGACGAGTCCAAGGCATTAAGTGAGACATCTACGCTGACACGGCCTGCGAAAGCCATCTCTGCGAGGGTCGTGAACAATCCACCGTCGGAACGATCATGGTATGCAAGGACCAAGCCCGCCTTCCTGGCCTTCTGGCAGCCGCCGAAGAAAGTTTTGAGAGCGGCAGGATCAACTACATCAGGTGTCTCCGACCCAATCTCCTTGAACACCTGCGCTAGTGCTGATCCACCCATACGCTTGTTCCCTCCAGCCAGATCGAAGAACACGAGCACAGTCGGCTCACCGACGTCCGTGCGGAGTTGTGGGGTCCAAGTCCCGCCGACGTCGTCGACAGCAGCGAATGCAGTCACTATGAGGGAAAGAGGTGCGCTGACTTCTCGCTGTTCGTCTCCTTGCTTCCACTTCATCGACATCGACATTGAGTCCTTGCCAACCGGCACGCTCACTCCGAGAGCGGGGCAGAGCTCCATGCCCACTGCGGCAACAGCGTCGTACAATCCTGCGCCCTCCCCCTCCTTCGATGCAGCACACATCCAGTTGGCACTTAGCTTGACGGAAGAGAGGTCCGAGATAGAGGCTGCAGCGAGGTTGGTAAGGGACTCGGCAATCGCCATGCGCGCCGATGCGGCGGGATTGAGAAGAGCGACTGGAGTCCTCTCGCCCATGGCCATGGCCTCTCCAGCAATGACGTCAAAGCCGTAGGAAGACCGGGTAACAGCGACATCGGCGACAGGGACTTGCCAAGGGCCCACCATCTGATCGCGAGTCACTAAACCAGTGATGGACCTATCCCCAATTGTGATAAGGAAGGATTTGGAACCAACGGAAGGGAGACGGAGTACACGGTCGACTGCAGCTGAGATAGGATCGGTGACGTTGCGAAGATACGTGGAAAGGGATGTATCGAATTGCTTGAATGCGATATTTCGTGTTATGTCCTTGCGGGACATACGAGGAGGCTTTCCGAAGAGGGTCGACATTTTCAGATTGATGACGTCCTGGCCGAGGAGGCGGTCGGTGACGATTATCTCCTCTTCTTTGGTGGAATGACCGACGATGGAGAATGGGCATCGTTCTCGTTTGGCGATCGCTTCGAAATGGCTGGCCTTGTCTGCGGAAACAGCGAGCACGTATCGCTCCTGACTTTCGTTGCACCAGATCTCCATCGGTGACATCGAGCTATCCGCGACAAGAACGTCTCGTATCTCGAATCTCGCCCCCAGTCCAGAGTCGTGCACCAGTTCAGGCAAGGCATTCGAAAGCCCACCTGCACCGACGTCGTGGATGCTTTGGATCGGGTTTCCCTCTCCCATCCCTACGCACGCGTCAATGACCTGCTGACACCGCCTCTGCATCTCAGCGTTGTCTCGTTGCACGGACGCGAAGTCGAGCTCTGCTGAGCTGGCACCGGACACCTGACTCGACGCAGCTCCGCCTCCCAATCCGATCAACATCCCAGGCCCTCCAAGTACAATGATCTTCGCGCCTGGCTCGATAGCCGACTTCATTGCAAAGCTGGGTCGTACATTCCCGTAACCCCCTGCAATCATGATGGGTTTATGGTATCCCCTGATCTCTGTCTTCGTCCCATCCTCCGAGGCAGGCACCGATTCAGAGAACGTACGGAAGTACCCCGCAAGAGCCGGTCGTCCAAACTCATTGTTGAATGCGCTCGCACCCAACGGACCATCGATCATGATTTCCAATGCTGACGCAATATGAGAGGGTCGACCAAAGTCAGTTTCCCATGGTTGCTCGTAGCCCGGAATGAGGAGGTTGGACACGGTGAACCCAGACAACCCAGCTTTGGGTTTGGATCCTCGGCCGACGGCACCTTCGTCGCGGATCTCACCACCGGAACCTGTTGCTGCTCCTGGGTAGGGGGAAACTGCTGTAGGGTGGTTGTGGGTCTCAACTTTGACGAGGATGGGGTTAGGTTCGACTTTCGAGGTATAGAGGTGTTCGTCTTTGTATCCTTCGCGCAAGACTCCGAATCTAGGCACGGTGGACCCTTCGATGACGGCAGCGTTATCAGAGTATGCAGAGATCGCTTTCTTAACGCTCTTCTCCTCGGTGTTTCTGATCATTTGGAAGAGGGATTTGTCGCGGGGGTTTTCATCGATGGTCCATGATGCATTGAAGATCTTGTGTCTGCAGTGCTCTGAGTTGACTTGCGCGAACATGAAGAGCTCGGCATCGGTGGGATTCCGGTTGATTGGGGAAGCTCCGGCGACGAAAGCGTCGACTAGATAATCGATTTCGTCGGATGCGAGGGCGAGACCGAGCGTTTTGTTGGCTGTAGAGAGACGCTCTCTGGCAGAGACGGCATCTGCAGCTTCTTCAGCTCTCTTCAGCTCCACCGTCCTCAAAGCCCCAGGCTCCTGATGTCTGAATATAACGTCTTCATGGGGTAGAAAGAAGTGGATGACCTGGGTCATGCGATCGTGCAGTAGATGCGAAATTGCAGAAACGATTGTCTGATCTAGAGATTTGCCTTGTTTGAGGGTGAAAACGAATGCGATGCCTCGCTCGAGTCTGAGGATGTGCTGTCCGAGGTTGCAGATCCCTGAAATATCCGTTGCTTTGCTACTCCAGGGAGATATAGAGCCTGCTCTGGGAATGACATAGGCAATGTTTTGACCGCTTTGTAGAGCGGTTGGGGTACCGGGTAGTTGGATGTGGTCGCCGTAGTCGAGGAGGGCTGTCAATGATATGTGGTGGGAAGAATCTCCTTGGCTGAAATCCTGCTCGAGAGTAGGTGTACGACATTTGACAAGGTGGATGTAGACCGCGTCTACAGACTCTACGTCGCCATTTATAACCTGGATGTCCCGCAAAAGCGTTTGTCGCCTTGTTTCTGTGAGGGCGGATGATCCAGGGAGAACGAGCATGTTTGGCTGCAAGACAACGAGGATTTACAGAGATCGTGAGGGTATAACAATAATACCCACTGGTTTGTTTTGTTAGTCCAGGATCATCAACGACAAGGAGGGAGGAGGTCGATCATATCTTGAAAAAATCGATGACTGTGTTCACGTTATCTTATCTTATCTACACTGGGACTAACGCGATCAGTCACGCGTCAGTCACAAACGCGTTCACTTGCGGGTCTGTACTGGAACTACTGGTCATGTCGACACCAGCAACACCTTCACGTCGTTCGAAACGATACCAACAACTCGTCACGCCCGTGCACCCCAGCGCATGGGCGGACAAATCCACATCATGGAGTTCCGAGGCATTCCACGTCAGACCCTCCATACCAGAAGACTACCAGGCCCTTGCAGAGGATGAGGATTGGAAACCTACACCTGGAATTCAAACTGCGTTTTACCACTCATTTACCCGTTCGAAACCTCAACGACCATCATCCATCAGAGGCAAGCCACGATCTGCAAGGTCGGGAGGAAGTATTCAGGAGGTGTATAACGTCGGTGACACGGTGTGTGTCTCGACGGGTACTGCCAAGTACGACAGCGTCGGTGTCATTGCATCCATGTGGGAGCTCAGAACGGATGACTCGGAAGAATCGCAATCAAACATGTTTATCCGGATACATTGGTTTCAACGCCCAATTGAACTTCCCGGCATTCGTCCGAAGCGAGAACACACCGAGGTTAGCCACCGCACTGCAGCCTTCTTCTCGACTTCAATAATCTGGGTTTTGAAGAACGAAGTGTACTTTACTCTTGCCACAGAAGCAATCATACCACCGTCGAATATCGTCCGCCCTTGCACAATATCCGACCAGCCAGACGCCCCCAGAACTTTACCCCCCAAGGGTTGGAGAACAGCTTTCAGCTCAGATGATACCAATGTGTTTTACTGCCGTTTCGCCCTCGATTCCAGGAAAGGACTCTATTACGATTTCTCATGGGCTCCTCATAAAGCGCGTGCGCTCTCAGAGTCAGTCGAAGAACAGACCAGCGGAGGATCATGGAATGTCCTTGTTCAGCATTCAAACCGGAAGGCTACCCGGACGAAACGCCCCAGACTGAAGAAGGTTGAGGAAGAAGAAGAAGAATTGTCCACACGAGGATCCGACGCCGAATACGAGCACCAAGAATATAATAACGAAGATGACGAACTCCCTTCCATCGCTAACGATGAGCTGGACTCGAAATCCAATCCCGAGAGCTCACTTACTGAACTGGCCGACGATGACTTGCTCAAAACTCCTTCCCGGAAACGCAAACGCACGGTCGGCACGCCGTCCAAGTCTACGCCACGCAAACCTCGCGCGGCCAAGCTGGCGGCTCCAACTCCCCATTCGAAAGCTGCCATCCGCAAAAGAAATAGTCGCAAAGTACCTGCTCTGCGCATCCCCCCTCCAGATCTGACACGGGAGCATTATCAGCAACTACAACAGCTGCCCCAAGATCCGTGGTTAAGAGCCATGCACGTTCTACATGTAGCTGCTCGCCCAGACGTGTTGCCTTGTCGCGAAGAAGAGTATAGTCGTGTCTTGCGTACTGTGGAAGATCTTCTTGAAGAGGGGAGCGGTGGATGTGTTTGTGCGTCTCTTACCACCCCGTGAGGAAACGTCTAACCGGCTATTCTAGATATCTCAGGCGTTCCTGGGACTGGCAAAACAGCTACCGTACATGCAGTTGTACGAGAACTCAAACGCATGGCAGAGAATGGGGTATGTCTCTCAGTTTCACTAGCGACCTCTCTTACCCTTGTCCAGGAAACCATCCCCTTCACTTATGTCGAAATTAACGGGCTTAGAATTCCAGAGCCTGCTGCAGCCTACAACCTCCTCTGGGAGACAGTTTCTGGTCATGATATCGCTACGGAAGGTCATCTTAAAGTCAGTTCAAAAGAAGCATTGAAACGACTCAGCAGCCATTTCGGCGCTGGTGTCAGAGCGGGCCCTGGCGGCCACGCATGGTTCGTGCTCCAGTGTGGTTGGCATTATGTTTCACTAACTGGATATATAGCGTCGTGTTGATGGACGAACTAGACCAGCTAGTGACGACAAAGCAAGATGTCGTCTATAATTTTTTCAATTGGCCAACATTATCCGGCTCAAAGCTCATCGTGCTTGCAGTCGCGAATACGATGGACCTTCCAGAGAGGGTTGGTGGACGTATACGCAGCCGTATAGGTAGGGAGTGTTGGTTACCTCGTCGGTCGCTTCTAACCATGATGACAAGGCATGACCCGAATAAACTTCCACCCATATACAACCCAACAGCTCGAGCAAATAGTCCATGCACGGATCCTCGCTTCCAAAGAACATCTTCCGTCCGAGTACCAACGCGATGTAATCACTTCTGATGCCATTAAGTTTGCATCCATGAAAGTGTCTTCCATCTCTGGTGATGCACGGCGTGTCCTTGACATTTGTCGACGCGCCGTCGAGCTCGTGCATCCAAAGGGCAAGACGGCTGGTATGGATGACGCGAGGGAGGTCATCAAGGTAATGCAGAATAGTCCGACGGCCGCATTCTTAAAGGAGTTGAGTCTGCACGAGAGGATTATGCTGGCTTCGTTAGTAAAGTGCATGAAGAGAGAGGGCGTCGAAGAGATCCAATGGGGCGAGGTGCGCTTCCATTCCATACCTGACTCGTTGGTTCATTGCATTCCTAACCACTTGTGATGCTCAACAGATCGAGAAACAACATCTCATTTACGTGCAAACACTCGGGGAGGGGGAATCGACGCGAGTTCCGGCGCTTGGAGAACTGACTTTTGTCTTGGATTCCCTCCTTGCTTCGCGTGCGATGCTTATGGAGGACGGGCTTGCGGCTGCACGAAAACCGGTAGCCGAGCGGAAGGTTGTTCTCAATCTGGAACAGGCCGAGGTCGAGAGAGTCCTCGGCGACGTCGGGGGGAAGGTATGGGCGGCTGCACTAGGTGCATCATGATAGACGTCTTAATCTGTATTGGCATCTGAACGCAACATCGATGGTGAATCCGAGAAACGCTACAAGATCTTGACCTGCGCCTCATTCGATACCAGTAGCATGAACCTCGACTCGGAATCGAGGGCAAGATCGATGTCGATGACCAGCGGACATGATCGGATTTCTCCAGCGGATCATCACTGCATTCAAGAGCAAATTGCGTCAGGAGAGGAAACCCCCTTTCATCGATCCGTCTCACGCCGCGACTATGGCCATGAGGGTCCCGGAGTGCGGCCTCTCACTGGGGTCACACATTACTCAGGATCATATGTATGAGGTTGTCAAAACTTGGTTCAGCCGTCCTCGTCATCATTATACGCTTCGTTACGAGCCCACGAGGTTGATAACCTTGCCCACTTTATAAGTATAGGCTGATCGTTTGAGAAAGGAATTCGCGAAGCTAATTCTCATCGCCTACTGTTGACCCCGGGAATTTCATTGAAGCTATACTCGACGCAGCACGCGACTGAATCGTGCGCGTGATTCTCAATCCGTTCGCATCCAACTGGTACCTGCGGCAAAGGCTATATATTCTTGCGGTCGATTGGCAACTCTCAAGTTCTCTCATTGAGTGCTCTCCCACCCGAACGCCACAACCGTCATGGGCAAGTTCACCATCAGTTCGTTTCTCCGCGAACAATGGGCGCATATCCCCGTTCCCAGTACGGATGTCAGCGACAAATCGATCGTTGTCACCGGTGCAAACGTTGGGCTTGGCTTTGAAGCCGCTGTTCAACTTGCGAAACTCAAACCGAAGAAACTACTTATCACCACCCGTGATGAGGCCAAGTGCAAGCAAGCCAAGGAAGGTGCGAGTTGGGTGCATATATGCTCTCGAAAGATATTGTTGAGGCGTGATCTTTCATGTAGACGTTGAGCAACGGTCGACGACCAAGACGGTTGAGGCTTGGCCTCTCGAGCTGGGCTCGTTCGACTCCGTGCGTAGGTTCGCTGACAGGATCGAAGCAGAGGGCTATCCCATGAATGCCTTCGTCGCCAATGCTGCTGTGTCGACTATGACCTATGCAAAGACCAGAGACGGATGGGAGACCACGTTCGTCCCAGACAATGCCCAACAACCCCAGAGTTGACTTTTCCTTTGGTTTACTAGACTGCAAGTGAACTACCTATCGACTGCCCTACTTAGCATCTTGATGCTGCCTCACCTCATCAAGTCGACGACGCCGGAGAATGCCTCAAGACTCGTCATCGTCTCCAGCGAGGCCCATTTACTAGCCAGCAAGCTCAAAAACCCAACCAGCTGGCCCAGCATTCTCGGAAAGCTCAACGATCCAGAATACTGCACGTCATCGTAAGTTTTCACCACACCGCACGGCGGCCGAAAGAAGAAGAAAAAACACGGCACTGATACTGATCCACGCGTGTATGTAGCGTCATGCGAAAGCGGTATGAGCTGTCCAAGCGTGAGTGAAACCCCCCCGCGTTTCAGAGTATATGCCGCCGGTGTTGATGAGGAACGATGTAACAGTGCTAGAAGTGATGTTCGTTCGTGAGCTTGCTTCTCGTTTGCCGAACCCGACATCTGTGTCTGTCTCTGCTATCAACCCTGGGTTCTGTCACTCCCGTCTCACGCGCTCGGTCGAGAGCAATCCGATCTTCAAAATTGTTGTGCGCATAATGAAGGCCTTGTTGGCGCGCACAACCGAAGTTGGGAGTCGTACACTGGTACATCCCGCCGTGGAACCAGGTGAGAGGGGGAGGCATGGGCGGTACGTATCTTGTTGTGAGGTTGCTGAAGAGAGTGATTACGTATTAAGCGAGGAGGGGAAGGAGATCTCGAGGCGTCTTTGGGTAAGCAGCCCGTGCACCTCGTAGATGGGCATGACACTTTACTGATTCGTTTTTTTCACCCTTGAAGACGGAAACGGTGGAGATTCTGGGCAAGGTCGATCCGAGAGTGAATGCGATTATATCTGAGCACTTGTTGGCTCGTTGAGCTCTCTGTTTTGATGCATAGGTTTTTATGGGACACTGGTTCTGGTCAGGCTGGTTGTGGATATGTACGATAGATGTGTGTGTGTATTGTATGCTATCCTAACGTGCACTGGCAAGGTTGCCACAGAACGTCAAGGGCCTAAAAAGGTTTCAAACCTGCACTGGTACTGTCATTCTGGAATCTGGATACTGATCAACTTTGGGTCCACTGTACTCCAAGGGGTCACTTCTTCGTCAGAGATCCTGATCTCACACAGCTTGCTCTTGAACCACTCCACCTCCGTCTTTGAAAACCGCGCACCAATACTATCTTTGTCGACCAACAGCTTCACGATGGGAGAGATATCTGCAAGGTCCTCCTCCACCTCCTGGGCATCCAGGAGATGGACATACTTCAGTGCAAGTATTCTCCTCGCTTCCTCCCAGCGACATGTCACCAGATTCACAAGCCCCAGGACCGATATGCTGTGACAACAGTGGATGTAAAGCTCCGAAAGCTGATAACATCCGTACAGCCCATTGAGCCTTTTCGTCGTCGCCTCAAGGACTGAATCGTTGAACGAAGGGCAGTTATTCACGCGTAGCATTGAGCCTTCCCAGTACCGGAGGGCTGCGACCGGAAAAGAATCTCCAGGAATGTCCCTGAGATTCAGACAATCGGCCGGAAGCATCACCACTGAATCGATTGGGGACGATGTGATCGTCATCTCCTCGATGAAGCAGTCTTCGTAAAGCAAGCATAGGGCTGATATCACATCCTTCTGCAAGTTTTCACAGTTGACAGATATTAGATCGTAACTGGAAAGCGACCCAATGAGGGGGTTACCCTTTTTGAAGTATAGATTGCTGAGAGTAATGAACGTAGCTTGGGTTGCCCTGAGCATCTCAATCAAAGAAGAAGTCGTTAACCCATGCTCCCCGCTCGGGCAAACGCGTGCGTCGTAGTTGGTAAGCACGAGCTTCTGTACAGTGTGAAATGGAGAAGGGTCGGTGCAGAAGAAGGTGGTGGCGGCACTGAGCGAAAGCATCTTGAGTAAAGGGAATTTCCAAACGACTAGTGGCGACACCGGGCCTGAGGTGATTTGGCATGGATCAGTACAAGCATCATGAGTGCGACACTCAAGCCGGAGGATCTCCAGTTTCTCGCATGCCAAAAGGGAGTCGAAGATCTCAGAAAAGGGAGGGAGGGAGGAGCTTTTCCAAACAGAAATGTGGAGTCCATGGCATCGATGGAGATGCGGCAAGAGCGTTTCCATGGCTTCTAAGAGGCAAGACTTCTCATCCTTGCTGGCAGGTAAAGGCATGTTATCTGGGGAGGCAAGGCGAAACTGGAATGAAAGGTTACGAGACCGTTCGAGGTTGTTCTTAAGTTCCATGAATGACTTGCTCGTGGAGTCGAGGGAGACGACGAGCCGGGTCCAGAACTGGGGGACAGTGATGGCGATTTTTCTCCAGAACGTACAGACAGACGGAACGGAAGAAGGAGAAAAAATTGCCGAAGGTCTGAGGTTGATGTCTTGTTCAAGTTCTGCCATGTCATTGACAATCATCCGGAAGATGATGAGGAGGACCTCCACTGGGAGCGAGGAAATGGAGGCCACTGGTCTGTGGAGACCATGATCAAATGCCGTTGTCATACAGGCTACGCGACTGTGAGCAGGGTTAAATGGCTTTCTTTGCCTTGAAGTGAAAGTCACAACCAATGCTGTCTGATGAAGAGTAGGTGCCAGTGATAACTTGCCTGAAGTTTTCCAACGGTGATGGTGCTGGACGAGAGGCTCAGGGATCCGATATTACCTTTTTAAGGTCACTCTGGAGAGCATTGCAGCCTTAGATAGTATTGGTATCGCTATTGTGGTGACTAGTCGGGGGCTAGACCCAGATAGCGAGTTCGAGAGGGATAGAGATTTGATAGAGGAATAAGCGAATATGATGGAGTGATAAGAGTTTGTTGACAGTGGCGATAAGCGAGACGGACGGCGGACTTGGTTCGATACGGGCGTTGGAGGGAACTCGTCGTGGAATTCACTGGTCTATCTACGGACAGGCAGGGCCTTCTTATACTAATAGAAGTGGCTCAGTGGCTCACCCATGATACTGTGACGAGGTAATCTAAGTACAAAGGAAAGGAGTTATGATATCATCGTAAATGTTCGTAAGCGAGAAGGTGAAAGGCGCGCAGCAGGGGTGGACTCGTCTAGACGGCGAGGCAGTGAAACTCATGGTAGAGTCGTGCTCGACACGTCATCGTCGAGGCCGCGTCAGCGTCGGTTCCGGACCGAGCTCGTCGTGGCTCCTTACACTATATTAGTCTCCTAGACAAACCAAAGAGTCGGGATGAAGACAGTCGTTCACCCTCCACTATATACTTTCAAGTCCTGGTCTAAGCCGAGCTTATGCTCTAGTTCGACTCTAGTTGTAACTGCTATGGAAGATACATTCTGGAATCTGAACACCGGTCCACTGTACCCCAAGTGGTAGATACCAGTAGCCAGCATGTTTCACGGTGATTTCCACCCAAAGGAAAATAGTTTTTGACAAGTGGTTTGGAACACGCGTATCAAACAATTGAGAAGAGAGAACTCGAGTGATCTTGATTTTGCACGTGGGTACTAATGGAATGATTTTTCTGCAAAGATTTGTTTAATGGAATGAACGACACTGTGGGGAAATGCATGGGTCCTGGGACGTTTACAAGAACCTGGCACGAGTCAGTTACACGCAACGACGAGAGCAACCCAACTCACTGAACATCCTTATGATCCTTACCCGGGCCAGTCCTTACCCTCATCCGCGGCGGTCGCTTATTCGTCACAGGTCCTGATAACCGACTCGGATTAGTCGATCTCGAGATACAGCTTGCTGTTGAACCACTCTACGTCCTCCTCTGAAAACAGCGCACCGATATCATCGTCGACCGACAGCCTCACGATGGGAGAGATATTTCCAAAGACGTGCTCCTCCATCTCCTGCCAGCGACATGTCACCAGACTTTTAAGCGCCGGAATCGATATGTTGGAACAATAGCTGATGTAAAGCTCCGAAAGCCGAAAACATCCATACAGCCCATTGCGCCTCTTCGACATCGCCTTAAGAACTGAATCGTTGAACGAAGGGCAAGTATTCACGCGCAGCATTGAGCCTCGCCATTCCTGGAGGGCTTTGACCGGAAAACAACCTCCAGGAATGTACCTGAGATCCAGACGAACGGCCGGAAACTTCGCTACCGAATCGGCGATTGGGGAAGATGTGATCGTCATCTCCTCGATGGAGCAGTCTTTGTAAAGCCAGCATATGGCTAATATCACATCTTCCTGTAAGTCTTTACAATTGACAGATACTGGTCGAGTGCTGCCGGAAATCCGGAAGAAGTCATCCTTGTTGAAGTATAGATTGTCGAGAGTGATGTGTTTAGCTTGGGTTGCCCCGAGCATGTCGATCAAAGAAGAAATCGTTAACCCACGCTCCCCGCTCGGGCAAACGCGTGCGTCGTAGTTGGTAAGCACGAGCTCCTCTACAGTGTGAAATGGAGAAGGGTCGGAGAGCTGGTTGCAGAAGAAGATGGTGTCGGCACTGAGCGAAAGCGCCTTGAGTGGAGGGAATTTCCAACCGACTGGTGGCGACATTGGGCCTGAGGTGACCGGGCATGGATCGGTACAAGCATCGTGAGTGTCACACTCCAACCGGAGGATCTCCAGTTTCTCGCATTTCACAAGGGAATCCAAGATCTTAGAAAACAGAGGGAGGGAGGAGCTTCGCCCAACAGAAATGTGGAGTCCATGGCACCGGCCGAGATCATGCGGCGAGAGCATTTCCATGGCTTCTAGGAGGCAAGACTTCTCATCCTTGCTGTCAGGTGAAAGTATGTGATATGGGAAGGCAAGGCGAAGCTCGAAAGAAAGGTTACGAGACCGTTCGAGGTTATTCTTAAGTTCCGTGAATGACTTGCTCGTGGAGTCGAGGGAGACGTCGAGCCGGGTCCAGAACTGGGGGAACGTGATGGCGATTTCTTTCCAGAGGATACAGACAGACGGAACGGAAGAAGGAAAAAAAATTGCCGAAGGTCTGAGGTTGTTGTCTTGTTCAAGTTCTGCCATGTCATTGACAATCATCCTGAAGATGATGAGGAGGACCTCCACTGGGAGCGAGGAAATGGAGGCCAGTCTGTGGAGACCATGATCAAATGCCGTTGTCATTCAGGCTACGCGACTGTGAGCAGGGATAAATGGCTTTCTTTGCCTTGAAGTGAAAGTCACAACCAATGCTGTCTGATGAAGAGTAGGTGCCAGTGATAACTTGCCTGAAGTTATTCAAGGGTGATGGTGCTGGACGAGAGGCTCAGGGATCAGAGTGGACCCGATATTATTACCTTTTAAGGTCACTCTGGAGAGCATTCAAGTTGTAGATATTGGTATCGCTATTAGTCTTCCCTAGACAAACCAAAGAGTCGGGATGAAGACAGTCGTTCACCCTCCACTATATACTTTCAAGTCCTGGTCTAAGCCGAGCTTATGCTCTAGTTCGACTCTAGTTGTAACAATATCTAATCACCAAATTCAATGCAGGAGCAGACTGTACGCTATTGATATGCCATCGGGGAGGTTCCTCCGAGTCTACCAACGGGCGCGCCTGAACACATCGTATCCTCATTGACTATCTCACTGGTCGAGCAGAACGACTGTCTTCTGCGCATTGAGAGTGATCAGTGTGGTTTGGGGAGCCTATATATTGACTCCGAATACATTTGTAATCCGACTACCAGCGGAAGGGTGTAAGTAGATCGAGAAGGCTATCCTCTAAAGATACATCAGCTATTGTTTGCCTGAAGGGGGTTGAGATGAGTATGTGAATATGCAAGCTAACAATACACATATCACACCAATCAGAACGAAAATGACAGAGATTAGGGTCAGTGGATAACATATGTGGATGTCCAGAGCGTATATCTGGGAATCCCAGAGGCAACAAGGTTACACGTTACAAGGAGACAAAGAAGAGCTACAAAGCAAAGCCGGCGAAAGGATTCGTGATCCGCTTCGTTGGCGTCTTTGCCGGACTCACAACGCGGGCGTCGTCATCAAAAGGGGTAGCGAACGGATCAACCGCATCGCTCTGGAAAGGCGCATTTGGTTTCGTAAGAAGACGTGAGACGGAACGAGTCGATTGGTGTTGACTGGTGGGACCTGCGAACATCGGTGGGGAGACAGGGACCGGAACGGTCGACGAAGGAGAGGCGGGTCTGGTGTGTGAAGCGAGGAACGTTGGATAAAGAGCGAGGTGGACAGGTTGTTGGGTCGCACCAACGTCCAAAGGAACGCTCGCATTTCGCATGCGCGAACGGGGAGGAGGTGGAGGTGGAGGAATAGTCAGGGGGATGGCTTTCTTCGGGGGGACATTCCTCACCCAGGGAAGCGTGGGAGGTACAGGGGAGACAGCAGAAGATTCTTCGCGCGTAAGCGAGGGTGTGGTATCAATCTCTGGGAAGCCTTTCGGTGTAGCCGTCCAGGCTTGCGCGACCGAGATCGATAACTGAGGACGGGACCCGGGAGCGCGAGATGGCGGTCTGTTGACAACGAACTCCGAAATTGGTGGGGCGGTCTCCTTTGAGAACAAACTAGTCATAGGTTTGAACCAGGTGGACTTGGGCTTGTCCTCGTCTGACTTTTCCGCATCTTCCTCGCTCTTCTTCCTCCCCAAGTTCATGAACCTCATCGGATGACTGATAGCTCGACTGAGCGCAAGCGGTCGCTGAGGCTGCTCCTTGTCCTTTTCTCCCTCGCGGAAGAAGCTATCCCAACTCTTCTCAAAGGTTGGCTCCAGCGATTTCAGAGGGTGATTGCGAGGGGGAGGGGTTTGGTTGGAGCGTTGAAAAAGTTTTGGGGTGAAGGGTGAGCGGGCCTCAGGAAGAGGGGTGAACGAATGCAAAGGAGGATCAAGTGGACCCTGGCCCTTCTCTGCATCAACTGCATGAGGCGCTCCATCCCTAAATGGAGTGACAAATTCCTCGAGGCCATCTCGCTGCTCCTTTTGCCATTTCCGCTTCTCGTATGCTTCCACCCAGTTCTTGACATATGAATGCCAAAAAACGACGGCAAGACCCATGAGGACGACCACTCCCCATAAAGCAATGAAGAGAGCGAACATCAACCGTTCTTGCTTCAGCGAGTCAACGTAAGTCGCCACAAGTCTGCCGATGAGACCCTGAGAGTTGTTCTGACCTCCACCGATGGCAGCAGTGGCTATGGGCTGTGTGATCTCATTGACGTTGGAAGGGGAAAGGACAAGAACTGTCTCGTTGACACGGGGGAGATTGACGTTAAGGTTCTGATTGAGGAAAGTGAGTGCCTCTTCGAGGGCGTTCACCTTGGACCCAATCAAGCACTTCACGAAATCCTGTGCGGGAGTTTCTAGGATTGTTCCGTTAAACACGGAACCCACGATGTTTTGAACGTCGGTGTAAAAGTTGTTCAGTGTGGTGTTCAGTGTGGTGGTGGTGCCGTTCACCCAGCCGAAGAGGCCGTTGTTGATCGTGGACTGCACATTCTCGACCTTCACGTTAATGCCGTTGGCGTAAGCTGCAGATTGGTTGTACATGCTATTATTCATCTGCGTGGCGATGGTCGTGGAGAGGTCCTGCACGCTCGCAGCGGCTTGCGCAGAATACTTGGCCTCGAGTGGCCCAATAGCGACAAGTTGGATTTGGACAGAGAGCAATCCGAAAAAGCCGATGAGGAAACAGGCAAGCGCCGGAGGGTGGAAGATGTAATGGAAGAACCAACGGAGATGGATGTGCTGGGAAGGCGTGAAGCGTAGCCAGGAAGCTACCGTGAAGGCAATACGTGTGAGAAGCGGATGTTGCGCGTCCGTTTGGAGCATGAGGAGGTTATGGTCGGTGAGGGTCACGGACGGAGTGCCCTTCGGAGCAGAGGGTTGATAGGTAGTAGGATCGGCCATCCATGCCTCGCGGGTAAAGCGGAGATGGAGCTGTAAGCAACGCCACTTGTACCACTCGAACGCAGCATGCGCTGCGAGGAGCAAGAAAAGGACCACGATCAAAATGATAATGCCGATCTTGGTAATCTCAAGAAGATCGTTCCCGAGATTATCGACAGAGGAAGTATCAAGGTTGCTGCAGAAGGAAACGGTATTCTGCTGTGGCACTGGAAGCAATGTAGGGTCAAAAGTAAGGCCGAGAAACGTGTTGTTGATATCAGCCTTGACAGCCTCGAATGGAGTATCAACGCTGCTAGATGTGAGAAAACGATTCCCAAGCGTGAAATGGAACAACTTACAGATCCTGAAGGGTGTTCTTGATGGATGATACAGTAGGGAGTGAGTTGTTAAGTTGGATCAAGGTGTTCTCGAAGTCAGTAGGGATGGTGATGTTGGAGAGTGCATCGAGGCTAGAGACATTGAACTGGGGTGCCTGGATGTTCCCAAAAGGATTAATGCTGTTGACGGTATTCACAGCGCTTTGGATAGCGGAGTTCAAGGAATTTACATCGTTCTTGAGGCCTGACACGATGCCGTTCAAGGTATTTTGTAAGAACGAGGTGATCTAGCTATGTGTGAGAGAGTGCTGAGCTGAGCGATGTGAAAGGGCATACCTCTTGAACTGCGCTGATAAGAAGACTGAGACCACCCATAACGACAAGCTCGAGAAAGCAGAGGAAAGTGGAACGGTAGATGCTGATGAGAAAGTTGATGATAGCCTCCATGCAAGTCAAAGCCAATACAAGTGCTTCGCGGGCGGCATTCATGGTTCCGTTGGCAGCGTCAGCAAACTGGTTATTGGTAGCAATTGCAAGGTAGCGAGGCATGCTAGCTGCGGCGGTTGCAGCCTGCTCAGCGGCTTGACAAGCTGTGAGGAGATCGCCCTTTGCATTGGCGACTGCCGTTTGTGACTCAGCTGACGATAGTTGAAGCCTGAAGATGACGAATATTAAAGAAAGAATGGGGTATGCAAGCCATGTGAGAGAGAGAATATGAGGAAGCTGTAGATATGGTCTGAGAGAGGTAGAAGAGGCCTGTAGGTTGGAGTGAGCGTCGTAGCCTGGTGGTGGCGATGAAAGTCTTGGAGAAGGAGACATTGAGAAGGAGCGGGTCGGCCTGCGACGAAGAGAAAGAAAAGGTCGTGGGGAGAGAGAGCAAGAGGCGGGTGAATACCCGACGAGAAATGGAGAGGAGATGCATGACTCCTTTGTCCTTTTCAAAGGTCGACTTCATTGTCTGCCAGATTCTTTGTTTCTACACAACAATAACACTTGCCATTCTAGTAAACGTTACGTAACATCCAAACCTATCCGGTTCTCATGCTCCGAATTCATTTCGCTCACGTCCATGGCATTGTAATTTGTAACTGGGACAGTGGGACTTGAAGACGCCGAGCTTGGAAGAACTTGGCTTGCTTGACAACGTTTTCCCTCCTCTTGTATGACGGCACTCGGGCCCTGCCCTTTGCACTTCCTTGCAGCATTGAATGGCATTATCCCCCTTCCAGATCATACTTTCGGCGCTGCTCCTTGTCCTGTACATAATTAAACGCAGTACGTTCAAACGCCTTAGCAACTATCCACTCCCTCCAGGCCCCAAAGGTCTTCCCCTCCTGGGAGCTGCGCTCAGTGTCGATGCCGCCAAACCTTGAGTCACATACACTCAATGGGGTCAATTATTCGGTACGCATGAGTAGTCACGTATTATGATTCATCCAATGACCGACAGTTCATCCACCTAAGGCGACCTCGTCTATGCACGTGTCATGAATCTGGACGTAGTGATGATTAACTCTGCAAAAGTAGCTCGCGACTTGGTCGACCTCCGATCAACTATACACTCAGACCGTCGAAAGCTTGCAACGGTCGAGCCGTTGTTTTCGCTATCGTGGCCTCTTGATTTATCAGCCCGTGTAGGAGATATTTGGCGTCTTCATTGTCGTATTCTCCGTCGGTCCATGAATTCTGAAGCTGCGCAGAGCTACCAGCCTATGCAAACCTCAAAGGCAACCTGCCAGAAATAGATGCTGCAATTCGACACGTCTCCTCGGCTGCATATGGCGGTAAGCCCTCGTTAGTAATGTCGTTTTACCATAGTTTATACTTCCAATTAGCTGGCTCGGAGACTGTGAGACTTCGTTATAGATCCCTCTCGTACGATGGGGGTAATAGTAGACAGCATTCAGTCTTGAGGTGTTTGCCTGTGCCATGGTTCTTCCCCGAAGCTCAAAGGAAGGCACAGAGGGAGATAGATGATGTAGTTGAAACTGATCGCCTCCCCAGTTTCAGCGATAGACCTTCGTTACCTTACGTAGACGCTTTCCTACGGGAGGTAGAAAGATGGCACCCTGTCGGTACAGTGGGTCGGTTGCTTGGCTTGTCTATGGTTTGTGTTGGCATATTCATACCTGACCACAGGCTTGCCACATGTCACGGCTGCCAAGGATGTGTACGAGGGCATGTATATTCCGAAAGGTATGTTTTTAGGACACGTGCACCATGTTCGCCATTGACAGTCTTTGGACGTAGGAGCAACACTCTTTCCCCTCATGAATGCCATTTTCAGACATCACGTCTACCAGAGCAGATCAGAGACAAGCCTCGGACTCGTCTCGGTGACGGCCCAAACCTTTCCCGTGCCGAATCGCCCCTCAAGCCGACAACTTTGAAATCAAAGAACTGGCTTCACATGATCTTTGATTTTACTGTCTTGTTCTGAATCTTGCTGTATCATGTAATTCCGCTTTTCGACGCAACGGCAATCATAGTGGCTGCCCCACTTGGCGCCGTCTTTCATATCCAAGACCCGAAAACTGTTCTCTCCGCAGCACCGCAGTCGATGCCAGATCAAATTATGGGTATATAATGCAAGTTCAGGTGGCAGCGTATCTGCTATCAACAGACCTTCCCGGTTCACTCCCCGCCATCATTTCACGCAGCAGCGTCGACCTCTGCCAGTGATGGAGAAAGTAGAACGCAAAAACCGGTCAACCCAGAGAGATATCAAGTACAGCTACCTCTTCTCCCCGCCTCAGGCAGGGAAGCCAACGCTACTCTTCATCCATGGATTCCCATCCACCTCGTATGAATGGTACCACCAGATAAACTACTTCCAACCAAAGGGGTACGGATTGGTCGTGCCAGACCTCTTGGGCTACGGAGAAACAGACAAACTTGAAGACCCCGCTGATTTCTTGCAGACTGAGATCGCGCAGGACATGGTTGATATCCTCGATGGCGAGGGCATCAAGGATGTGATCGCGATCGGACATGACTGGTAAGACTGATAAAACGTGCTGTCTGGGACAAACATGCTTGACCCCGAGGGAACACACAGGGGTTCAGTCATCACGAGCATACTCTCTGTGAAGCACTCGGACAGATTCCTAGGCTTTGGATTCACAGCAGTCACTTATTTCCCCCCTCATGAATTCCCCCCGTTGGAGATGGCACTCGAGTCTCAGAAACAGCAGTACGGTCGTCCGTTGATGGGGTACTGGACTTTCTTCGGGCGGGAAGACGCTGCGAGTATTATTCAGGATAATGTAGGCTCAACATTCAGCATATGCACTCATGATCCGGTCACTTGCTCACACGTACCCGAAACCATAGATCGATTTGTTCCTCGATGTGGCTTATCCCGCCAACCCCGAAGTATGGAAGCAGTATGTGAACTTACCAGGAGAGTGGGAGAAGTACATCGAGCAAAAAGAGAGGCTCCCGAGAGCACCTTACCTCACACCAGAGGTGGGTGTTATCCTGTGTTATCTGTTCGAGTTTTCTAGAGGGATTGATGGATCTCCGTAAAGCACTACGACCACATCAGGACGTCACTGATCAACGGCGGACTGAACAGCCCCCTCAACTGGTACAAGAGCAACTTGCAAGGTGTCAACAACGGTATCAGGGCCAGTGAGTCGTGCGGATCGTTTCGTGTTCAATGCATTTTGAATAGCTTGAAATAAAGCGGTTACCGAAGACGATATCAAGATCAAGAAGCCGGCCTTCTTGGCAGCCGCCAAGTATGACTATGTCTGCCCTTCTGACTTTGCGATAACGGAGATCGAGAAGTATGCCGCGGCTGGTTTGACGACCGTGGAGTTTGAGACGGGACATTGGCTAGCATTGCAGAAACCAGAGGAATACAACAAGGCACTTGATGACTGGGTGAACGAAACGTTCAAATCAAGTTGACTATCATAGTGGAGGGTGCAATACTAGGATCCTAGTACTTAGTAGGACGTCATGTATCGAACTTTATCGTTAGGGCTGTGGAAAACACATATGATTCTTGGATGTCGGAGAAAGCTACAGGGAGTACAGAGTGGTGCATGTCTGATATCTTGACACAATAGACTGCAGTATAGATATAAATCAGTGCGTACACATCTAATACCTGTGTTCGCAAAGAGAAGGGAGATGACACGACAACGAAGATGGAGGGGGACATTATGGGTATGTAACGAGGTATATAGGTAGTAGAGCATGGTTTTGTAGATACAACCAAGTCGATTAAGACCTGACAACCGATCAGTATTTATACACGACAATCCTTTGAGGTAGGGCAACAACGAAGGACACACGCACATTTTATACTCTACTTTTGTATTTTCACCGCCAGCGGTATACTCGATTGTGATATCAAGATCCCGGGGATTCCGGGCATTAGGGGCACACGTGAGATTTCCAATAATGCGTTCGTCCTCGGAGATCGTGACCGTGGAAGGCGTGTAGAATACCGTTTGCCTTCATGCATGTCAACGTCGCATCCCAAATCAGATGGGAATCACTCACTTCCAGTGGGTGTATTGCGCGTGTGGTCCTGTCGAGAACTGAATCTTCTTATGTGTGCAGTCAAATGATACGTCAAACCATGCGAGGAAAGCATGGATGTCTGAAAATGATTGTTAGTATGTGGGACAAAGAGAAAAACAAAGTGGCCTACAGTCGTTTCGAGTGGCAGTGAGCGCGAAGGGCGCACTGAAGGTCAGGTCCTCTTTCTTAGCAGTAAGCAAGTTGATGTGCTGTTCAAGGTCAGAAACGACGACAATCCTGGGCGCAAAGTGTAACAACCTTCAGCATAAAGGGATCGGTGACGACCGATTTGAGTTCGACGGTGTCGACTAGCGGCTCTCGCAGTGCGATGTCCTTGATACAGGAGTAGTCGAACCCATAAACGTTGTCCCAGACTATTATGGATGATTAGGGACAGAAGAACAATAGTATGGGAGGCTGTCTTACAGTTGATTTTCTCTTCTTTGTAGTCTTGGTCCTCAATTGCGGCCAAATAAAGTTTCGCGGTGTCGGGGAACATCTGTCCTCCTGGTTTCAAGTACTTGTCCCTTGCGAGGAGGACCGTGTCGAGCATGGACTCGTAAAGCAGGAAATAACCCATCCACTCTGAGATAATGATGTCAAACTGTGTTATTGGTAGCTCGACGTCTTCGAGTTTCCCCTTGACAAGGGTGATCGCTGATCGCAAGTGTCAGGCGAGCGACGGGTGACGTTGATATGCGAACACATACTGTCTTTAAATCCGTTTGTTTCAATGATTCTTTGTGCTTGATCAATGATGTTTGACATGTCGATCTAGTGGTCCGCGATGAATCAGGCTAAATGGCTGCCAAATTAACCTCGATGTACTCACGCCGACGACGTGAGCTGCTCCTGCCTTTGCAGCGAACATACTGAGGATACCAGTGCCACATCCGACATCCAGCACGGTCTTTCCTTTGAAAAGATGACCGTTGTTCACGATCGCCGCACGATATGACCCAGTCCGGACGGTGTCCTTTAGCATCTCTTCGTGAATTCCTGTCCGATAAGATGTAGCTTGTAAGATATCGTGAATTGCAACTTATTCTTTGATCGCGCACCGAAATGCGCATAAGAGTCGGCATAGCTGGAATAGAAGAAAAAAAGATTATCAGAGTCTTGCTAAAGAGAAGAGGTAAGATGTGCGAACTAGTCTCTGGATGTCATTGAGTCGGATGGTGCGTCGTTTGAAGTGGATGTTATTCCGTCCATGTCTTTTGAATGATTTCTGGGCGAGTGAGTAGCAGAAAGCAAAAAATTGGCCGTGCAAAGATCAACGGACGAATGCATCCAAAAAGGAAACTGGAAATTGATCGGGACATGGACAAACAGACACAAATAGACACTTCCGCTGCCAGACCACGTGATCTTTATGACTGTGGCCGCAGCACACAGGACCCTCTCTTAAGACAACGACGAAGTGAGACTCCGTCCAGATGATCATTGACTCCAGTTCCAACATGGTGAGCAGCTTAACCACCATGATGCGCAGCGTTGTGACAGTCTATGGTCTTCAGGTGAACTACACCGATAACCCACCCGCTTACGAGTATGTTGCTGGATCCAGCGATAGTACGTGTCACCCTGACTCTCTATGTTGACAATTTGCTCATTCAATGAAAAGATGTACAAGGACCTCATCCAGCTGACAAGCAACAACCCAAGCCGCCAACGCAGCTTACACCCTCGATACCGCCTATCATAGGGCTGCACTCGGCACCAGCACCCGTATTGGCACAGCCTAGAGTATACCACTACCAGAATCCAATGACTGGGGAACACCTTGCATCGCTACTACCTCCCGACCATCCGGAGATGGTATGTCTGCAACGAGGTGGTCACGTCCTACAAACCAGGTTTGGCATTCTCGGTAAGCAGCCCCCACACCGAAGCGCGCAAGCCGTCTCACCTCCTTTCAGGTATGTTGGCTGCTGTAATATGGTTCCCGTTTGGGATCGGTCTTTGCCTGCTTGATCGCCGAGTGAAGTGCAGTCGATGCGGGATGGCCATCGACGATGGTATATGTGGTTAGTTTGACTTACCTGTTGCATTTCTCATTTCGTATGTACATCATACCTTCAATGAGGGACTCTGATCGTATTATAATTCACGACCGATTATGGCTTTGTATCCCCAGTATCTATTCGCGCAATACTACCTGTTCGTTTCTTTCCTAACATGCGCCGACCCTCATGAGAAACAAAACCACACTAGGTCCCATATGGTATGGGACGCGAAGCTGTGGACCAACCGATCACCGGTTGCCCACGTCAATGTAGCTTGCAGCCAAATCGCCCGGATCTTGAATCCTAAGCAACACTGTACTTGGGGACGAATGTATAATCCGGTGACAATTGCGGACTTCGCCTTAAAGTCCCCCCTCACATGGTGACCCATCATGCCGACCATTGCCCAATGGATTCCCAAGTCACCCTAGTGAACCCCACTGCTTTCTCCGCACAAGAGCGAAATGCTATCCTCTGGTTCGACAGAGACGACATGAGAAACACGGCCATTCACGTCGGTGACGATCCAAGGCCCAGCTACCTTGTCAAGACGATCGACAGCAAGACGACGATCTCTGCTGCAGGAGACGTTCTGCTTGCTACTGTCGAGCGCAAGACACTCCGGCAAGATCAAATAATATTTCGTGACTCTCCGCCGATGAATCTCGGGAGCTGGCTTAAAGCGTCAAAGATGTCCATGCTGTGAGTGTCGTGCACGTCCAACGTGACCAAGGGCCTTGATCTAACGGACGAAGTTAGTCCTCTTACCTTTGAGCGTGACGGTAGATGGTTTGAATGGAATAAAAACTTTGTCGGACAACTCGTGGTTCGTAAAGCTCCGAAAAGGTCAACGGAGCTAACACACCACATAGATGCGCGAGGTTGGCCATTCTAACTCGTTGGCGTGGTTCTCGAAAAGCAGGCGAGGTCATCGCGATGGACGGCACGTCCTCTATTACGCATATCTCACCATCAAACCGGAGGGGTATGACATGGTGGATGTGATCGTGTTGTCTTGTATCTTGGTGGAGCACAAGCTGCGGGTCAAAGGTAATAGACACGGTATTCAAATTGGGCAGGGAGAAGATACCATGAACCCATTCGCATTCGGTCTCTGAAACTGATCAGACCTAGGGCAATCGTAGGATGTGTATCGTATGGCAAAATTACCTTAGGATTTTTTTACTCGTGTCATTTACATACTGTATTTTGCGGTCGCGATTTTCCCTTGCGGACCTGTAACTTGAACATGTTCACGTTGAGGGTCACCCTGCTGGCAACTGTCAGCAAACTCGCCTCATCCACTACTTAGCTTCCGCGATTAACCAGGTCACTGGGTGTTCCAGTGGCCAAAAATCTTCTCGTGATCCCTCGCAGGAGTTGACAACTCTTATGTAAAACCATCCGGCATAGCAGCGGATCAGAGTCTAAGACGGTGAGCCTGAAAGGGGGCGGTGACTCCGAATTGAGAGAGGAGGAGTTGAAACCGATGTCAGTGCGAGAGTGCGAATTGGCGACATGTCAGTCATTGGTCAACTTTCTTTGCCACGATAAGCGATTACCATTCGGTTTAGTCGGCCGATCAATGAACGTCGGTTCGTAGTTAAGCTTCGTTTCAACGGGGAGAGAATGGTTTGAGAATGGTCAACCTTGGGCCCGCCGTCCAAGACCAACACAACCCCAACAGTTTGCATCATAGGTTGATCCCGCATTTCAGATATACACAATTCCTATTCCATTCAGTATTTCCAAAGTGTACAACTCCACAGTCTTCAATCGTTTGAAAGAGTTTTCAGCTAGCCCACTGTCTACCCGTTACGTCGCCAACCTAGGCATCCATCCAGGCATAGGCTGGTTCACGACCGGCGCCATGCTCGTTTCCACCATGGCCGTCATCTGCAGCGCGAGGGAGTTGAGTTTGGCACCTTCTGCACCCTGGGCCCAGAGAGAAACCGCGAGTGTGTTGAGACCGTTGTAGTTCAGGATACCTTGGGCTAGAATGGGGACATTCGTGAGTTCGAGCCATTAAGGGTATTGATGGGGGGTACGCACGGACTGGGAAGGAGACTTGAGGACCGATGCTGTTGACTGTGAAGGGGGGAGGAAGTCAGTTGGTGATAGTGACAGAAAGACAAATCACTACGCACCGTACTTGCCAAATTGGTATCCGTTGACGTAGAACTAATGTAAGGAAGCAGGTCAGATATCTGATATCAAAAGAAGACATGCAACTGTTGTTTACCTGGGAACGGAAGTATGGGTTCGTCGTGACGTTGGAGACGACAAGGGCCATAGGGTAGTCAACACCAGCAGGGACGTCGAGCGTGAACGTCGTCCTGTGTTCGTGATCGTGAGTTCCAGAACAATGGACATTAAAAGATTGTTCGTTCACTGACCTGTAGAAGCTGACACCAGCTTGGGAGATTCCAGTGGTAGGGGACCCTTCCGCCCAGCTCTCGTCAGGGAAGTGAGGAAGATGCCATCCTAATGTGTCTAGTCAGTATCAGAGTGACCTTACGAGGCACCTGTCTTACCCTTCCGCTCGCCGTACAACCCACCCTCGTTCAGCGGTCCACGAGTCGTATCGATGTACTACGCAACCATGCAGCGGCCGAGAAAGAGAAGAGTACGCCATGTCAGTTGTCATGTCCAAGTTATCGGAACCAAGAGACTCACGTCCTCTCCTCCGAGGTTCCCCGCCACTTTCCAGACGCTGACCTCGGTACCCGAACTACCCACGAACGAGTAACTTAAGATCCCTCTGGGAGCTTTGAATGAATCACTCGCAGCCGTGAAATCTTCCTCATAACCCATGTGGTCCTGCAGGATGGTGATCACGTGTCGGCTGCCTTTTTTCAACCCCGTGAAGTTGAAAGTGCTCTCGTAGTGCGAGTGTACAGCGTCACCAGTCCAGGATCCCAACAGCGTCTGGTCAAGCCAGACGGAGTAACCGAATGCAAGTCCTCCCTGGACGTCGACTTGGAATCCAGTTTCTGAGCCGGTGGACGTGAAATGTGCCCGCCAGAGAATGTTTCCGGTGTGGTACCCGTAATCACCAGCGTAGAGAACGACGGATGTATTGGGTTGAGTGGGGTTGACGGTTGTCGTGTGGTCCGCCGTCGTCCACAAATTGTCAACATATTTTGGTTGGATTTCGGGAAGAGAATTGGCGGTTTTCTTCGAAAACGTCAGCTATAGTTGAGTGTACGAGATGATGGGCCACTCACCCATGTCAGACTCTCGAGGGTCGGAAGTTGCACGGAAGGCAAGGACACGGTCTTGGACGACGTTAGGGTTCCGTAACTCGTCGCCGCCAACGCCAACGGTGAACCGTTGAAGGTCACCTGCTTGGAGGACGCAGCAGGAGCGATGATCTCGAACGATGCAGTGCTGTTTAAATCGCCCGTAATCTCGAGTGTGCTGCCGGAGATCTCGACTGAACGAATTAGGTATCCGCCTTTGATGAGAATCGGGTCGGCAGTGCTGTAGTTTGCGAACGAGCCAACAGAGGGAGGGTACATAACCCAGAAATCATAGGCATTTGCGCGATCTTCGATGATTGTGTCAGATGGGGACGGGCGTCTCTCGAGACGGGGTAATACTGACCCAAGATGTACAGCAAAACGTTTGACCCGACTTCCACGACCGTTTGTCCAGTCGTTGTGTACTGGATCACCAGGTTCGTCGAATTGATAGTTTCAGTCTTGAGAGATTGCGATCCAGAAACAACGGTGGCACTGGGTACGGTGGAGCTGAACATGAATGCCGTTTCGTGAAGCTCTCCAGCGTTTCCGTATACGACAATGACATCACGGCCGTCAACGGTTGCCCTGATTTATCAGTGTTCGTCAACACATCGCAACGAGAGAAAATGGAGGAGGCCACGCACCAGGTCATGATCTCTCCAGTGGAGTAAAGCAAGTGGGTGGAACCGGCAGTGTAGTCGACGACGTGAACCTTTGAATCCTTGCCGTTGAGCATGAGTTGCCCACCCAGTTGGGGAATGGTGAGATTCCCTGCGCTCGTTGGCAGTGTCAACGTGTACATCTGCATTGCGTTCGAGGACGAATCGTTTTGCCTGTCAAGAATTAGATTTAAGCAATCGGTTCGCCATGTGGAAGAACCCACCGAATAACATAGAATCCGGACATCTTGCCAACAGCATCCAGCAACTGAGTCGTCCACAGGGCCATATTCCCCGTGAATGCGCCTTGGGTGGAGTTTATGTTCATTGGACGTGTAGTAAGGTAAGCCGGGCTGACGCGGAGGAAGTTAGTTTGAAGCTTGAGTTCATAGTATTTCTCGCGGAGAGTGCGATCTTCAGCGATCGCAGAACCCTTGGGGTAACATGAGAAACGGCGCATGGAGTACCAGTGTTCAATCTAGGGGTACGTACGTAGTCGTAGGACGTATACACACCAGGGTGGGCGATACCACCCCAATTTGTTCCACCGTAAATCATGTACAGGTTGAGGTAAGTGGTCGCCATGGCCAATTCGTTCTTGTAGAAGACTGTACCAGAACACCGTAAGTGCACCGAGGTCGCCATCCGCATCGGTACATACCTCGCTCAAACTCGGGACCAGTGAGTATCGCACAGGTATCGTAACCAGAACCACCCCTAGCAAGTGCAGACGTGTTAAGAAGACCGTGTATAATCGCCGGCATGGTAGACAACGTACCATCCATCAAAGGCTCCACCTTGAAATTCATAGACGTTGTTAGGCTCTCCAGGAGTGTATTTCATGTGTGAATCCCAGAACGAGCTAAAGGTTGGAGAAATCAACAAACAGACGCTATGAGGAGTAGGAACACCTACGTCGGGACAGCGTTTGGGGCCCATGTGTAGGGATGAGAACAGTCGAACCCGTTTGGGTAGGAATCGTACCCTAGTCGATAAAGCCCATTAGCATGTGAAACCGGGACCGATAGACGGAAGGTTTAGACGGGAACTTACCCCAGATGTCGACGCTCAGGTAATGTCCCGCTGGATGCGCGTCATTGAAGGTGATGGGAACTGTTATTCCCGCGTCCCGCTAATGCATAGTCCACGTAAGTACCATAGATGGCACCCCCAAACCAATCATCACGTACCCATGCAGTCAATAATTCGGCCTCATACACGAAATCCTCAGAATAACCAGAGGCCCAGCCGGTGTATTCGTTCTCCGTCTATCCGAAAACAATATCAGCACGGTAGGTAGATGTAGAAGATGGGAAACATACCTGAACTAAGATAACTGGGCCACCGTTCGTGATCTGGTTTTCGGCGATGACGTGTCCAACGGTCGAAGCGTAGTTTTGCCATGCATCGAAGTAGGTCGTGTTCGAGGTCCGCCATAATCCCGGCGTGTGTGTGTTCCAGCCCGGGAAACCTCCACCCGTGGTTTCGGCATTGATGTACGGACCTTCAGTCGATAAAGATCAGATAGCATATAATGACAGCAACCACTCAGACTCACCAGGTCGGGCATTGAGATAGATGCCAGCTTGCTTCGCAGCATCAAACCAAGGCTGTAAGTCCCTGAATCCCTCAAATGATATCTCACCCCGCTTGGGCTCAATAATACCCCAGAATATGTAGAATGAGACAGTGTTGAAGCCCATAGCTTTTATTTTCTGGAATAAGTCGAGGTGAAGCGACTGGACTGGCATCCTAGGGGCTGCTGTGAGGACATGGACAATAGCAAGACTGGCCTTGCGTACCTGTATGGATGCATCTCTCCACTAAACATGAACATCCGTTCCCCATTGATCATGATGGAGTATTCATCCCATGTAACCTACGTTGATGACACAAACGAATCAATCCTCACACGCAGGGATAGTGAGAGGACGGCTCACGTTGTTCTGTAATCCATCTGTGTCTTGTCTTGCGAAGTTGAGTTTTCGATCAACGCGGGGTCTTGATGACGCCAACGACAATGTCGCACCCAAAAGGGTGACGAGCGAAGAAAGCAACATCTTCCCAACTAGAGACGCTCACCAGCAGACCATGGCTTTTAAAGCAGGTGGATAACCGAGCTGACACCGTCAGATGACCAAACATGAGCTTCTTCCACCATGCCAAACTGACGAGCCGAGGTCCGCTGAAAGGACAGGTGAACCGTATCGATTAAAGCGATACCAACAAAGGTAAGGAATCGCTGACAGCGCGTGGTTGTGAAAGGGAATAGAGCGAAGGTTCGGTATCTGGTGACCAACCCTTCGCCAGAGTGGTGTTCGTCCGGGCCGCTGGCGTGCTTCTTCAAGTCACCAACGTGGAGTAGACGGAATGTCTGGAAAACCGATGGAAAACAAACCATGAATATCCGAGGCAAGACCGGGCACTGGTCCTCCAATGACTCTCCCCGTTCCGCAATCTGTTACATTTCCCTTTTTCTGTCTTTCAAGTTATTCGAGTGGCATTCACTCTCTTTGAGCATCCAGAGACGACCTGCTGCGATTCGACATGCAGGTCGACACACGCGCCTGGATAAACCACTGACTGGTGGGGCGGAACAACAAGTTGGCGAGCGTTTGACATTTGAGTCCAGCGAGTCAGTTGAGCCAAACTCCCGGGGAGAACAGACGACCTTGCGGACAACGCAAGGATCGGACACATTTGGGTGCTTGAGTCCGAGTCTAGTATGTGAGCCTCAACTTGTTTCCAGTGGAATCGATCGAGAGCAAGTTGTTACGAGCTGTCAAGCATGTCAAGAGTCGAAATGCGCCGAGCGCCTCCAAAGGCTGACTCCTCTCCGGCGCGAACAAACCTTGATCTTCCCTAGGGTTGCACACGGGTACGGGTGACACCGCGGTGTTTTGGATACGGGTACGACGGGTGCGGGTGCGGTGTTGAGATAGTCAAACCCGCGCCAATACCGCGTACCCGTGCAAACGGGTACGGGTTTGTACGGGTGGTGGTGACAATGTGAAGGCCGAGGAGGCTCGAGGCCCGAAGCTTCGAATAGCGCTCAGCCGCCGTCATTGTTCTTCCAGTGTTTCCCTCCACTCTACCAACAACTTATTACACCATCTCCCGATCCCGTCTCGTTGCATTGCAGAAGCATCTGAATCATTCGCAAGTTGAGGTGCCAGTTCGTGCGCCACCCCGACAGCAATTCAGTTTGTCCAGCCTCAACTTCTCGATTGCAGCAAATGTTGTCCCGATGCTCGACCTGCATGGGCTTGTGCGTTATCACGATCGGGCTACTCGCGGGGAGCACACAGGGCGAAGGACTATAAAGTCCCAGCTGTGGTACTAGGGAATTTCCAAGTCGTGCTGCTATGGCTCCCAAATCGTCCTCCAACTCCAATCTACCTTCTCTTGTCGTGCTGTTGCGGCATCTGACCCTGTTCACTCTGCCAAACGAACATCGCATGGCATTGGACTACCTCAGTATACCAGGTGAGTATCCTTGGTTTCTTGTTCGTCCGAGTATGAAATTCCGTTCCAGCAACTTCAACTGCAGTGAACGCGTCTTTTCACAAGGCCGCCAATTGCTGCACTTTGCCCGAAACCGGTCGTCTGGGCGTTCAGTTTGAACGTTCTTATGCCTCGGGTCATGGAGTTGCCATGACTTGATTACATTGGAGGATATTATTGCAGCTATCCGACCGAAGAAACGAAAGCGGGGTGAATCTGAGTCTGTTGCAGTATGACGTAGTACATATTGGCGCATCCTGTACCTCTTGCGCTGCTCTTGCGTATGATTTCTTTGTCCTTCACCCGCGGGTTTTGGTCACACCGCGGGTTTTGGTCAGAACCGCGGGTTGTACGGGTCGGTGTCGACCCGTACCCTCTGAGGGTACGGTGTTGGCGGGTACGGGTGCGGTGTTGGTTTCCCGACCCGCGGTGTAACCCGTGTGCAACCCTAATCTTCCCCAACCCTCTTGTCGTACATTCCTCATTTCTTCCAGCGACCAACCATGGCATCCGAAACGACACGCCCTCGAATAGAATACGTGCTCTTCGACATGGATGGTACTTGCTCTTTCATCATCATCCATGATCAGACTCACTCATACACTCCTACCCCTACCTCTGGTCACAGGACTTTTGATCGACACCGAGTCCGTATATACCGAAGCAACCAGTACGCACAATACGCCGCGTGTTTCATCCCCGTCCATCTGTGACGATCGATCGCATGCTTGATAGATGAGGTTCTCAAGCCATACGACGTAAAAATGACATGGGACATCAAAGCTGGTCTCATGGGCAAAGGTATGACCGCTCATCCGCGTCTCACAGGCACCGTCGATCACACACATCCAGTCGAACACGAAGCCGCCGTCCACCTCCTCTCCTTCTTCCCCGGCATCGCGCTCACGAAAGAACAATATCTCAAGCAGCGTACCGACGAACAAGATAAACGCTGGCCAAACGTTCGTCCACTTCCAGGTGTCCCTAAACTCGTCGCCCACCTCGCCAAACATCGCATCCCGATCGTGGTGGCGACATCCTCGAAAAGACGCAACTTTGAACTCAAATCTAAGCATCTTCACGCAGAGGTTTTTGGACATTTTGGGTGTGGGGTGGTAGAGAGGGAGGAGATGGTCGTTTGTGCGGATGACGTGGCTGGTAAGACGCTCGGGAAACCAGATCCGTACATTTTCCTCTATGCTGCCCGCGAAAAGTTGAAGAGGAATGTGGGCGAAGGGGAGGGCGAGTCTGTCAGCCCAGATTATCTGTCGGAGAGGAGGAACGGCCTGGTGTTCGAGGATGCAATCCCGGGAGTTGAGGCAGGGAAGAGAGCAGGAATGTCGGGTGCGTATTCTACTTCCTGGACTTTTTTTCTTAGGAACGCCATAAAGTCCTAGTATTCTGGTACTGACCTGATCTTTAGTGGTATGGGTACCTGACCCAAACTTACTAGCACTGGGGTATTCGGGAGAACATAGACCAGATCAAACGTTACGGTCCGTCGAGGAATTCAGACCCGAGGAGTGGGGTCTCCCTCCTTACGAATAGACGTCAAGATCACGGGAATGAAGTGCAGAGAAGGCCTACAGATACCAGATATACAACAATTACCATGTACACTACACTAACAATGTGATCAATAGGGCCGCAAACTTAGAAATACGATCCGGCGCCAACATAGCTACGTCCGCCAGTCGAAGCCCCGCCAGTGTCATCGTCACTGCTATCTTCATCCACAACGATACGCTTCCTCTCGTTGTCATCGTCAATACGCAACCCTCCCACACCCAACGCCTCGTCCTCCTGAACTCTGTCCCTGGCGCGTGTCCGCGCTTGATACCCTTTCGATCCAGGTCCAAACGCTGGTTCGGGGAGCCCATATGGCTTCGCAGCCACTGCCATCCTCCCCTCGGGTATAAGCGCTTGAAGATCGGATTGTTTTGGCACGGGGTCGAACGTCAACTGCACCGATGATTGCAGCGTCAACGAAAACCAGCGGAAACCAAATAAATAAGACTCACTGAATCGTTCATCTTCCGGTAATGCTCCAAAAACACCTTCACGGTCTTCAACTCCTTCTCCGTCCTTGCCTTCCTACTCGCCTTGCCCCCGACGACCTTTCCGTCCTGATCCTTGTCATCCCGACCGATCCCTAACGCTTTTGAAAACCCCGATCCGGGGAGATCTTGCAGCTCTTGTTGAGCCCACTTCAGGAATCCCACCGCTTCCCCACCTTTACCAGATTTCGCAGTCTCGCCTGCATCCACGCCTAACCACTTGTGTGCAATTGCAGTGTGGAACTTACTCTCCTTCTCCAGATACTTTAGCAAATCTGCAGATACCTCCCCTGAGCCTCCCCCACCGTCCCCTGAAGACTTGGATGAAGATCCAAAAGTGGCTTTGAGTCCCGAACTGGAGTTGGCTTTCGAGGGTGTCGTTGCGAGTGTCTGAGCGGATGAATAGAGTGTTGCACAATCGAGGTGAAGTTTCGCGATGAGCGCCGTGGAGGGGTGTGATCTGGGGAGAGGTGGACCGGGGGATAACGTACTCTCGAACGCTGCCTTGGATAAGAGTTTCCGAATGGCGAGGGTTTGCGCGTCAGCGAGTGCCATCCTGCCATGCACACAGATCAGTGTCACGCCAACGATTCGTAGACCTATGAACGCGGAGAGACCGACTTTGCTAAAGCCGCGTTGACTTCCCTCCACAAATCCGGCGGTCTGGTCCAGTTCCCACCACCTCCGTTTTGACCCACCTTTTCCAGCTCACTCAACACCCCCTCAGCAATCGCCGAGAACACACCACTCGCTCTACACAGCAATGTCACTCCAAAGTTCAGTCTCTCATCCTTTTCCTTCCTCTCTTTATCGCTGATCGCACGTTCGTACTCGTACGCACCGAGCGAGGCGATGACGGAGTAAGAGAAATTGGAGAGGGCCATGGCGTATGTCAGCAGGGCGCTTGCGAGGTCGGCGTGTAGCGAGGGGAGCTGGACTCGGGGGGAAGTCTTGAATAAATTAGAAGAGAGCGTTGTTCGCCATGAAAATACTATCCATCGTTCAGCCCGATCAGTCATCCCCGAGCTAGGAGGAATCAGCTCACCAGGCTCGTGCTTTAATCGTATCTCGCCAGACTGGACGCACGCGATTATCCCGCGCAGGTGCGGGAGGTAGTCGTCGAGAACCTACACTGGTTCGGTGGTGCCGCGGTACATCTTGGGAATGAACGCGACGTACCTTGATTATGCGGAGATGGTCTCTATCCTCGCTATCGGTTCGTCTAGCCTGCTTGAGCACACCTCTCATATTCGCCCTTGCCTGTGTTGCATCGGCGATGCGGGACGTGTATGCATGACCTTCTGTCGTGTCGATGCAAAAATCGGAGAAAGAGATTGCCCCGGTCGTCGGGAACTCGTACATATAGCTTGTCATTGGTGACACGATTGATGAAACGGATTACCTGAAGAGAAGTAGTACGAGTGGTTGCTGGCCAGACAGGTCGGGGAAGAGGAGAAAAAAATGACTTGACCCAGGCTCGAACTGGGGACCTTCTGTGTGTTAGACAGATGCGATAACCAACTACGCCATCAAGCCGATATTCACTCGGTGCCCTTGAGCAATAAGTGAGAAGCAACACCCCGCGAGAGCTGCACCGATGCATCACAGCCAGCGCGCTCACGAACAAGGACTTCTGAGTCCTGACTCATGGTGGTCTATTTCAGGTTCTGTGCCGGTTATAAGTTGACATGTTTTGGTCAAGCGTCATCCAATCAGGGCTGGCAAAATGGCCGGAAAGAGTCCGAAAGACAACTTCCAATGTTACGTTACAGGACTGCTTTACTTCAATGAAATCAGGGGTTGCGCAAACGCGTGTGCAACCCTAGTGGATATGACACAATGTTGTCTACGCGTGAGCTCGCCAAGGGTGATGCAGTGCTCAACATGTAGGTTTGGGGGGGTTCGGAGTCAGGGAAGCTGTCGAAGGAGCCCGATGATCGGGTATGAAAATTGACAGGCCTGTGGGTGCACGTGAAGAGCGCGTGGCAACAGCGTGGGCCGGTTCTCCGGAAAGAGTGGGCATCCTCGGACGAGGCATGATGCATGGCGAGGCATTCTGTGAGATGACCGATGGAGAATGCCCCAATAATGAATTGGAACTTTCTTGTTCGATGGTTTTTTTTGCGAGTGGGCGGCTGGGCAAATTCAGGCGTGAGACCGAGGAGGAAGGGGGCCGGCGATCACATGCCACGCGATAATACCACGTGGGAGATTCGCGGGAGGTAGGAAAAGGAAAATAAAATAAAAAGTAGTGACCCTGGACAAGTTGATTGAAGGGCCTGTCAAAGGGTGACCCTTTGAGATTTCTCTATCGTTCTGTCCTTTGGTTTCTGTTTCTCTGTTTTCTTGTTCAAGTGTTTGTTTTCTGTCTTATTTTCGGTGGAAAGTTGTCGCGGTGTCTGTCGTCGCGGTATCTGTGACAGTCTGTCGCCGCTGAGCTGCATGTTCTTCCGACCCCACTCTGCTTGTGAGACTCGTCCACCCTTCCATCTACCCTCCATCTACCCTCCGCGTACCCTTCTGTTTAATCCCTTCTCTTCTCTGCACATACTACCACCCTTCTCGTAACCCAATGTCTCGTCAAGACAAGTTCGACATCGGAAGGCGCATCGCTGACCAACTCGCCCTTGCCAAAGAATTCGAGAGTGTCGACGACGATCGGTACGTCCACCCGAGTTGAACATCTCTTGTACCCGCTGGTACTCACTTCCGTTCTTCATTTCAAGCCAAATTCCCTCAACTTCACATACCTTCTCCCGTCATTTGTCTCCTCCTGCATCCCAAGATGCATCCCAATCAAGTGACCGCTTCATCCACCCTCCCCACCAAGGCGCTCAACGCTCTTACTCCAGGGCCTCCCCCACTCCAATCGTCTCCGTACAGTCAATCGACTCTTCCTCCTCGCCTCCGTCCTCATCAAATCCCGACACAACTCTGTACGCAGGGCTTGCCAACTACACGTTTGGAAACCCACGTGCATTACATCCTTCCTCTCACGACGCTCCCTCCGAAGCAACTGAGTCGATCGGCCCACTCACTCCAATGCTACCGCGTATGGGTGCAGATCGTACTCCTCGTCCATCCGTCTCCGGTCAGTCAGTGTCCCCCCCACTTAAAAATGTCAGCAGTCATCCCTCGCAGGGTGCGGGACGCCCAGCTTCATCTCAAATACCCTCTTCCCATTTAGGTCGTGACTCTACCACGAGGGATCCGTCAACTACCCTTGCCGCGAAATCCTCTGGGTCCAGATCATATGCCGCTTCTGGGACGGATGGTGAGGAAAGCGAAGATCCCTCCTCATCTACAGATCCGATCACCGATGCCTTGTTAAACCGTCAGCGTGGCAGGGTCATGCCAGACAACGCCTCCCAGCACACCTTTGGTCATGCCTCGCGTAAACATGGATTTTCCGCATCGACATCACAAGACACGGCTATGCCGTCGTCTTCGTCTGTATCTATCACCACATCTCGCTCCAGTTCCCGCGCAAGTATGCGGACAACAGAGCAGTTCAGCAGTGATGATGAGGTCGAAATTGGTTATGGTGACGGCGGTTTGTCCCCGATCACTTTTGCCAACGACTTATTGGTTGACATCGATGAAGATGTCGAACCAGTTGACCCTGGTTCTTCCACCTTTGCGGATGGAAGGCGAGGTAGTCTCCCAATAGCAATCCCCGGCGTCGTCCAGGGCGGTGATGCTTATAGCGCCCGCAGTCGTGAGGGCAGCATACTTACAGTACGCATGGCCAGTCGAAGTTGGGACGATACGAGTACGCATTGTTCGTCTCTCAGTGGAGAAGACCCAACAGTGATCCTTCCAACATCCGAGCCACTTTCCCGCGTCGACTGGGCTTCATTGGGGGCGCAAGTTCAGGCAAGGCAACAACAAGCAGCCGAGGCCGGAGGCGTATATGATGGCCTCGATCTGCAGTACATCCTTTCAAGACGATCAGAGGGCAGCATACGCTCCGCTGGTTCTGGACACTCTTTCGTCCACCGCTCGTCCGCTTCTCGCATCTCTTCCTTCGCACCAGGCAGCTCCCTCACGCTCCCGATCGAAGACTCGTTTCTTAGGCACCTCCACAAAAACGATCGGGGCTTCGATGCGCTGCGACATGACTGGTCGTTTGTACGTGAGAAGGCAGATGCATCGATTTCAAGCGGTTCTTCACGCCGAAGGCGTGTGGAACGCTCTCGAGCCACTCGTTCCGACCAACCGATCAATGAGATGTCTTCAAGGTTGCAGGAGATGTGGCGATGCGGACACGTTGGCCGATTCAAGGTTGATAGGCTGGTCATCAAACGTTCGTCGCAGCCACCTACTTTATTCTTTTGTTTCAGCGGACTAACTAAACGATCGCCTTCCATGCATACACAGCCCGATCTGCTGACCCTACCAAAGCCGCCCAACAGCGGATCCATATTCGCAACATTCCTGATCCATTTTTGAAAGGCGGTACTACCAGCGGTCCCCATAGCGTCATTCACAAGCACTCCCGAGCCGTCGCGTTTTCGATATTCCGTTCGCACGACCTGTTCTCTAGCCGGAAACCGGGTGGTGCCGCTGGAGCTCCCAACACACAGACGCACATGAATATGCGACACGGAATTATGCTGGCCCCAAAGAAGGTTCAAGAACAATACACCAGTACGAAAACGGTGAGGCAAATCAATACGCACGGATTGCTGGATGAGGAATCGCGAAGCCTTAAGGACAAGGACAAGGACAAGGACAAGGAGAGGGGAGGCAGAGGGAGTCGTCGTGGAACTCAGAGCCTTTCCTACCGCGAGCGTGATCCCCTCGAGAATGACCGGAAACGCTTGCAGGACGCAGAGAATGCCGCGGGCAAGGGCAAAGCCAACAGCAAGGGCAAAGGCAAGGACAAATCCGACAAGAAGCATCGCGGCCACACGGCAGAGAGTGCGGACTCGAGCACGACTACGAGTAGCACAGGAAGTGTCACCAACAATACGCTGCCGCAAATCGTGTCCGCGCCTGAGCGGCCTGCCATGAGAATCCAGCCCTCGCCCAGCATGTCGTCTTCGACGACAGCGTTCAAGCGCGACTCTGTCAGTCGTCCAGGTTCACCCACATTGTCGCTACACCCATCTTCTATTGCCGATCATTCCTATAGAATGCCTGAAAGTGACGCTTCTTCTATCCCTCTTATCAGACATCATCGACAACACCGCGACTCTATAGACTCGGATGACCGCTTCCCGACGCGCACTCCCCATGCGGAAGCCTATGGTGCATTGGATCCGAATGACATCGAGCACTACCGCGCCAAAGCCAACAGTCGTGCGAACACAGAATCAGGCTCCGGGCTTGCTAAACTCTTCCGCGTTTTCCGTAGATCCGACGTACCTTCCTCATCCATCACCTCCCAACCAGGCGCATTCCTGCCTCCTTGGATGATTACCACTGGTCGAGACCAACAGGAGGAGCATGACCGTGTCCTCAATGACCTGAACGATTCATTCAGAGAGGTCGGGCTTCTGCACACGACTTCTCACAAAGTCTCCAGATCATACGCCAAGCGGAAAACTAAAGACGGCATTCTCGATCAGATTCCCGATGACAGCCTCTATATGCTCTTGCCTCTCTGGGCGGGCGAGACGGACACGGCGAGTATTCGCGCGGACAGCAGCAGCACCGCCTCCTTCGTCACGATCCCAGAGGATCGACAGTACTTGCTCGTGTACTACATCCCCTTTGGTGAAGCAGCAGACCCCAAAGGCAAAAAGCCGGAAAAGAAAAAGGCGAAACAGTCACATTCGTCTGACAGCGGTGTTGAAGGCGACGCCAAACCCATCTACCTCTGTTCATTTCAGGTCGCCGCTCGTGTCGTCACCTACGACGATCTACGAGGCAGTGGTGTCCGCCTTCCGAGCAGCGGTCTAGCTATCACCGGTCCCGAGTGGGAAGCGATTAGTTATGCCGCCTCTGCCCCTCGGGAGAAGACGCCGTTGGCCACGCTCGTGTGCCTTTGCCAGAGTCGAGAACGTGGCTTTGACTTCTTGGCAGATGGACTTCACGATCTTGGGCTCTGCACGAAGGAGGAATTTCCCATCCAGCAGTCTCCTGTCCCGGAGGAAGAGGAGGAAGACTGGGAGCGGGAAGATAAGATTGTCCTCACACCTATCGGCAGAGCAGCTGTCGAGATGATCTGGCTTGGATGTCTCGCCCTGACGAGCTTCGGCTCCTCCCAGCCCTGAATATTGCGGTATGATTGAGGTTGTTCTCTGTCTTTCTTTTGGGCATATGTATTATGACGAAATTCTGGCTATGACGAAATGGATGAGAAACGAGAAACGTATTCCTTTGACTTTGTCTCCGTTATGTCCCTCCCCCCATCTTATGTTCATATAAGGTAGGACTCATGCGGGGGTAGAATCGTCATAGCAAGGGGTCGATTGGTCGACCAATCGACCAATCGACCTATTTTTCACACTCCGCTTCGGCCGATTTCCGACGCGACGTCGGAATCGACCGAAGCGACCTTTGGTAGGGCACGTGCCTCTACCATGTGCAATAGGGGCAGTACTACTTATATCTAAGTGTACTCGGCGAACGCTCAAGGGGTCAACTCAGGTGCTGTGCGCGGTGGGCCGTCACGGCCCGGGCGGGAAGGAATTTTCGCTAAGGTCGAAAACTGTTGTGCGCCACAGCACCACGCGAGGGAGAAATCGGAAAAGGCAGCGAGCACGCGGAGACAGGCGGAATGTCCAGGAGTGCGGGATGCGAGTCGGTTCGTGGATGCGGAGAAGGGGGGAGGGAGAAGATCACTGGTTGCTGTAGCTAGGTACAAAATGTGAAAACGGACAAAATGTGAGAGCAAAATGATCAGCGGGAGACAGCGCAAACGGAAAGAGAAAAAAAAGAGAGAGAAGAGAGGAGAACATCACCCCACTGCTTGGCTGTCAAACCTCCTCGAGCCGCCTCACTTCCTCGCCTCCGAGTCCTCCTCGAGGTAGTTGATGCGGAGCCAGTTTGCCCCGTCTCGCTCGATGACGCGGCTGTTGGGCGTGGAGCCGTCGACTTTGAGCCCCGAGTAAAGCTTGAAGAGGGCGATGGGAGCAGTGCCGCCGTTGTCGGAGAAGACGACCGTGCGAGCTTGCAACATGCTCACGAAAGCTTGAGCCTCGAGTATCAACAGGGCATTCTCGCCCGCTCCTGGGGGCTCTCCGCCGATGAATTGATCGTAAACCTGTTTGACCGTCTTGAGGAACACGTTGGTGTGAAAGACCATGCCACCCGAAAAGATGCCCCTGGGCTGAGGCCATGGGGGCAACAGCGGTTCGTCATCTGTCGGCTTCGTCTTCACACCATCGGCGCAGATACCTTTTTTGTGGTTGATTGTTGCTTTCGTGGGTCCGGGATACATGATCGTCTGACAGCGTGTGCAAGTCGGGACCTTGCGCTGTCGTGAATATGTGAGTCGCGCGAGTTGCAGTTATGATGGTAATTCACGACATACCTTTCTCGTGCCTGTGGAATCCGTTTTGATGAGCGGGATCACCGAGCAGTGATGGCGCCAGAACACCTCTGAGTTTCGCTTGGCTGCGGACGAGCATCAGCCTTGTGTGCAGTAAAGCTGCGGAGTCGGACTTACACTTATAATTATCATTCACGATGCGTTCAATGAGTCGTGTCTCGATCCGACCCAGGAGTCGGAGAAGGGCCTGAGGATTCTTCTTGATCACGTTCGGGCCAAACTTGATGGCAAGGTGTCTGTTGTATTCAGCCGCAGCTTCGACCCACTTCTGCGAGCTCATTTGATATGAAATCCAGCCATTCTCTGCCCGCATGTCCATGAAGAGATAAAACTCCCCATTTCCGTTGATGGTAAGTGACTCGGGAGGGATTCCAGTAGCGATCGCAAAGAGTCGCTGGGAGCGAGTTTCGCCGCTGACGCACTGTGTCCTTCGCGTGGACAGGTTTGATGAGAGCGATGCCGTGACTGGCCCTGCTGTTGACATGCTCGTTCTCGGAGCAGTTTGATTGCCCACCGTCGTCATCACGGTTGTGGTTGTCGAGGAAACGGCCCCGGGGAGAGTGACCTCAACAGATGATGGTTCCGTGGCACAGGTTGCCAAGTCCGAGTTGGGTGGCTGAACAGGATCTGGCTTAGTAGTGGTGACATCTAATCTTCGAGACTTGGGCTGTCAGAGCACACAGTTAGTATCAGCCTGAGTTGGGTCAATGGAGACAAAGGAACAGAACGAGACCTTGAAGAATTTGTCAAGTGTGGCTCGCCCATTGTCTTGATGTTCGAGTGTGCCCTCCGAAGTTGCAGCACACAGCATATCTACCTTGCGTTTCAACGAAGCGGTGGCAGTTGACTCTTGGGTCGGATGGATGCGCTCGGTGTCAGTCAAAGTACGGGCGGTGTTTGCGAGCGACTCGGATGTGGCACCAGTAGCAGCGGGAATGGACGGCTTCAAGTTGGTGGACATTGAACGAGATGAGAGTGCGCTGGCCACTGGCAGCATGGGCGCATGATCGTGATGCAGGCTTGCGGGCTGGTCCAAGAGCGCTGGGTCAATGTGCCATTCGTTGAATAAGACATCTTGACTGATATGCAGTGCGCGAACGGCGATATTGTCTTCGTCTGACTCTGGTTGGTAGTTGCAGACATTGGCTGACTCGGAGGCGGTGGTGGTTTCTTCTTTCTTCAGTAAGCCCCCGAATGTCGAAGAATGCTCGGATTTGATGAGCCCGAAGAGCTCGCCAGAGTCTGCTGCATGGAGCTCAGGAAGCATGGGAACTTGAAGGGTTTGACTGCGACTTTCAGGTTCAAGTGCACGGAGTTGATTGTGGAGTTGTGCGATGGCGCACGCAAGGTGAAGGTGGTGTGAACCCTGGGTGGACAGAACGAATGGACTTGCTTTCTCGCTGCTGAATGCGATGCGTACATTTCGACGGAGGACAAAGTCATGGCTGAGTGCAGTAAGCATAACGAGACCGCTTGGTTGAGCACGCTGGAGGGAATTCCAGGCCTTGTGGCAGCCTTCAATACGGCTTCCGTCAGAGAGAACATCCTCCCGACGGCGTTCCAAACATCCTTTGCGAACATGTTTAAGCTGTTCCTGATGGACCTACAGTGTGGGAAAAGATTGTCACAACGCCGCCGACTCAGGATGTGGAACGTTGCAATGTACCTTCAGTGATGCAGCTGACCATACAGTGCCATTTTCTGACCATTTTTCGAATGCAGCAGTGAGGCGTTTTTCCTGTTCAGCTCGACTCCAATACTCGGCACCAGAATCTCCGGCTTTGGCATGTTTCTTGAGGATTGCGTCTGTAATGTCAGCCATCACTGCACTCCGAAGGGGGTTCCTGCTCGCGTGCATGATTGTCGCGAGATATCTATGGCCCAGGACTTGTCAGCCCACAACGAGCATTTGAATAGTCCACATTACGACAACGTACCTGGCAATGAAATGCCACACATCTTGAATCGAATCAACTTCAGGGAAGACAGCAAGAACTGCATTGCGGACAGCACAGCAATTGTCGCTGACCATCATCTCAGGAGCTGCTTGACCAAGAAGCTCAATCCTCCGTTTTAGTCCCGTGAGGATCTCCACAATTTCGGCATTCGACTTCGACTGACAAAAGCGCTACCGGAAGCGAGAGAGTCAGTCGAATGTGTACTCGTTGTTATATACATACGAGAAATGTTGACTCACCCAACTAATGATCTGATTCTCTTCGTTAAGGATGCTGAGAATGCCACCCTTGAGCTGCTTGGAGCGTTGACAGTCCTTGTCTGTAAGTGAAGCTTTGTTCGAGATCTTGAACGTGCTGTCAAGTGATCCGCAAACGGCTGAGGTAAACCTTGCTTGAGTTGTCGACATTTTGTGAAAAATGAAAGGGAAATGTCACCTGTCAGAGTCCTGAGGTACAAATCTGATTCTTGCTGTCTCGTCCTTGAAACAAAGGAAAGGTAGGCTTCCGAAATCATTTCGTCTGAGACAGAATGACCAGCATAGCCCTGTGGATCAGCGTAAGATGAAAACGCGTTGAGCTGCAGGCCACCCTTTCCAAAATAGGAAGCAACGCTCTTCGGCTTGGAACGTTCACGCTGAACCTGTTCCAGATACTCAAATCTTCGGTGCTGGTACTCAAGGAGATGAAGCTCTATCACAATACAAGTGAGTAATTTTCTCTTCGTGATGGCCTTTTTTTCCTCACGTTTGACCTGCTCTGCCATTCCACCTGAGGTTGACGAAGGTCGTAGTTCCACAATCAAGTCCCATAGCTCGCGCGTAAAAGCACAACGGTGAAAGAAGATTGGAAGGCCACCTAACGACACAGCCCTGGTAAGTGATCCAACTCCTGTCATGTAAGTTGCATTTGCTTACGAGGCATTTTCCAATGTTCCCATGACCTCCAAAACATCGCATTTGTCGTCGCGAAACAGTAACTTGACACAGACTCAGAATCATTCTCGCCAAGGTCAGTTCCACCTTGCTTCGCTGTGGCCTCCCTTTCAACAGCCTTCAACTCGGCCTTGCACGAGCTGCATCGGAGCTGCAGCCCCAGTGCCACCTCCTCCAGAGAAATGCCATGGAGTTCGCGTGCTCCGGTTGCCGTCCAACCCTCCCATGTTACGCTCTCTCTCGACTGGCATTGGGGGCAACAAGCAAGATCTGGGTAGTAAAGTGGGTGAATGATGTTGATTGCTTTGAGATACTGTACGTCGGGCGTGACCGTAGATAGTCCCGACCGTTTCTGATCATGCAGGTAGGTCGGTGGAACAAACCGCGGACCAAAAAATGGAACGTCAAGGCTGATTGGTGAAGGTACGTTAGTCTTCTTCGAACGCGGGCGGGTTTTCTGCCACAGAAGGTTGACGTATTCTACAACCTCTGCCTCCCAGGTAAGTTGGGCAGTCGAGCGGGGACTCTTCTTCTGGCTCGGCAAGTCTGACCATGTTTTCACACGTTTGCTAACCTATGAACATCACCACCACAAAAACACAGGTATCATCAGAGTGAGGGACAAATGCAGGGTCGAGCATCACTCACAGATGTCGACCAATTGGCCTGAAACTGTGCACGTTCGTTGGGGGCCACGAGCGAGGAATTTCGAAGGAGCGCAGTGACCGATTTTGGTTCGTAGGCAGTCATCGCCGCACCCACAGTTGGTCGCCGTCACTTGAGAAGGACTTCGAGGTTTATATCGGTGTTCCAGTATCTACTACTTAGTAAACATTTACTTCATATGAAATTAAGGGTATCAGTCCCCCCCTGAATCTCGCTACAACATCGTAAACTGCCACACAACTCACTGGAGGCATAGAGTCATCCGAGCCTTGCACGGTGTGTCAAATTTACCGCAGTTCAACGGCCCAGCTCCTGACGAAGTGTCCGTGATCTGTGAACCGACTTTCGAACTTTGTTGATCTCACACGGCCCGAAGATCATGAGCACCATCATTGACCTTACAATGGACTCAGACAATGATGAAGCACCGGGGCCAGTGGTCATTGATCTCACGGCTGAAGATGATGCAGTCTCGCACCTTGCTCCCAGCACTCAGAACGACTCTGAGTTGCGTGAGCAGCCCCACACTGAGCCGGCCCGGCAGGAGCAATCTGGACTCGATTTCAGTTGCTCTGGATGGCATGAAGACATGCCTATTACTCCGCATCACGTAGCCGAAGGTTGGGAGACACAAATTGTCCATCCCATTGACGTGGCTATGACTTCTCGAGTGGGTGTGGACCTCATGCTCGCGGAAATTGGAAAAAATCATGGTTTCAAGACAAATGTTGTGCGTAAAGTATACACAGAAGCGACGAGTCTCCGGGAAACGGATGAAATTCTATGTGCAATGGCCTGGGCGGGAGCAACGGATGCCAGTGATGATGTTCGAGAACTCGAAGGCGAGCAGTCAGCAGACTCGGCGAAAGGGAAAGCAAGAGAACTGTGAATGATTTCTGGTGCGTTAGCATGCCCTGTCCATTCAACGTAAACTCACGCTCACATTAGAGTGTTTGATGTTCTGTCAGGCGAGGTCGGGCGGCTAAATCTTAACATGCACATCAGTTCGAGTTGCGCTTCTGTAATTCAGTACCTACATTAGTTCGTTAGCCGGGGTTCTTGACATTCGAGACCGCTCTGTGAATATCGTACGGACTGAATAACACTGTATTTACCTTATAGTTGGGGATCCTGGGCGTCCGTTAGACCGTAATTCGCATGACAACCGCTGCCTCGCTGACGACCCCTTGGCAGCAATTCCGGCTTCCGACAAGGCGACCCCTTGTCAGCTCCTCGGCGAGCTCCGCTCGCCGCCCCCCCTTGCTATGACGAATCTGCCCATGCGGGTTCATCCAATATCACGTGATGAAGCTGCTCTTGAGCGTGACAAACCTCGAAAGCTTGATTACACCTCAGAAACAACATTTCGGTGGGATCGGAAAGCCCTTGTTGATGGGACAAAGCGTTTAAATTACTTGTGCGATGAGAATTTGTAGGTACAGGGGATCCTCAATTATCTATTCAAAAAATTGTAGTTATCTGGAGGTGAATCAGTCCAATGTGACACTCCGTGACGCATCCTTAGCTGTGCTCAACTTTTAATGTCCGCTACAAACCTCTACAAACTGGCTTCAGTACCATAGCTGCCGCAGCCTGCCGGGGTGTCTGGAAAGCACTTTTTTGAGAGTCCGTTACAAGCCCGCCACCCCTTATCTCCAGATAACTACAATTTTTTGAATAGATAATTGAGGATCCCCTGTACCTACAAATTCTCATCGCACAAGTAATTTAAACGCTTTGTCCCATCAACAAGGGCTTTCTGTTACGATCATTCATTCTTTCCTTTCTTATTACCTTGTACTAAGTCCTAGTCGCTGGTTCGAGTCCTGCCTAGGCCTCTTATTTCTTGCTTGCTTTAGTCAGCGGATGTTCTTCGATGTTCTTTCACATTCCATACTTCGTCATCGCTGACTCGTACTCTTACCAAGCATGACTCATTCCTATTCGTCATAGCTTGTTCTTACACATTCCAACCGGTTCCATGCCTGCCCTTAACTCGTTTCTCTACTTATATAAACCCTCGAGTTTCTCCTGTAACCTTAACTTAGACCTACGCAATCTAGCTTGGTCATTCCTCGCTTCCTTGAACCCTCTGAGAGTCACCGTCCCACTCTTGAACGGACGCTAGGCCTTAACGTGGACATCCCATCGTTAGGCTACCTTTGAAACCCTTGTCCTTGACTAGGCTTTTGTGTCTACGCTTTGACCTACCCGGTACAAGCGTAACACTTTCCGATCCCACCGAAATGTTGTTTCTGAGGTGTAATCAAGCTTTCGAGGTTTGTCACGCTCAAGAGCAGCTTCATCACGTGATATTGGATGAACCCGCATGAGTCCTACCTTACCCTTTATTCCTTCGTCAAACCGTCATCTATACAACCCACATCGCTTCAATTTTGTGCACTGTGCCCATGCAATGGTTAAGGATTTAGAATTTCCTGTACATCTAGGCCGTTCCTTTTGCTTCAGCTCCACTGTTTCATCACAAGACAGATTACCCGTGCAGTTTATCTTTTGGATTGTATACAATTCCTCATTGCCTTACCGGTCATTCTGATGTATACCAGTCTATGTTTTGCTCGTGCCTAACACGAGTCTGTGGTCTTTTATACGATCGCTCGAGATATCCAAGAAAGCGAATAAGAATGAAAAGGATAGAGATACATGGTATGAATCGACTACTTAAGTCAACGAGAGTGACGTGAAACTAGTTGGCTCCACAGATAGATAGCTCCTTCATCTCTTGGAGGACACCCTCAACCTGTGATCGTCATCGTTCTAATAAGTTTTTGCATCATCATCTATAACAGACGAAACCGTACCTGAGCATCCAGCTGTCCGGCAGCGTAGTCCTCCCTGACGTTGTCTCTGAAGTATCTAGAGCCCATTATAATGAGCATGACGAGCAATCCGGCGGTTCACGGAGTGGGGAGGACGCACCTCTGCACTGCACTCATCTTCTCGTAGCCATCCTCCGCGAATTTGCACTGTATGCGGATCATGGCTTCAAAACTTGGGTCAAAGTACGGCACGCGCAACTCGAGCAGCTGTGGTAGCTCTGTTAGCAGCTGGTCGTTGAGCAGTTCAAACACTTCTTTCGCGTCGTCGTGCTCTTGTTGTGTCTGTTTGGTGATGAGAGGTGGTTCAGTGGGGGTGAGGAGGAGGAGCTAGGGAGGAATCAGACCCTAGGGAGTTTGGTTGGGTCCTCGCTTGGTTTGTCGATGACCTTGCGTAGTTTACTCCTTGCCGAGTCGTAGTCGAGAAGCTGATGTGTACCGCTGTCAGCAAAGCGATTTTGTATAAAAAGGCCGAGATACTTGCCTTCTTGTTTCGCTTCGAGATGTGTTCGCTGATGACAGGGAAGTACGCGTTCATCTTGCCGAGAGGCTCCATGATACAAGTACGATACGGTGCCTCCTACAAGGATAATCATCACCATCAACAAACGTTTTCGAACCCATGGACATGAGATCGAGATTCATACACACCAACTCTCTCTGAACGTTGTTGTCGAGCTCCTCGACGGCGCTCTTGAAAGCGTGACCCGCCATCGCGCCATCAGACGTGCGATCTGAAGCGCCGTAGAAAGTCTCGATCGTATCTGCCAACCGGGCCTGCGCAGAGGTCATGGCTGGAACGGGGTCATAACGTTAGCAACAGATTTGGCTTCATGTGTGGGTGTCAACCAATAGGTGGTGGAGGCCGACTTACCCCGTATCGCATCACCGTAGGTCTTGCTGTCCTTCTGAAGCGCCTGGCATTCTTTCTCGAACCTGGAGGCAGAGAGGAAAGATGTGAACGAGTGTGGGGTATGAGGTACTCTGAACTGACGCTCGGAATTTGCCTTCCTCATCTGCAAACTCGCGATCGACGGTACGTTCTATTTGACCGGTCTTTTGAAGAACCTTTGAGGAGCGACCAGTCCGTCAGCTAGCTGCAAAGCACCGACCGGTGACTGCGCACCGTTGTCCCCGCCCTGTTCAAAGACTTCTTGAACCTGAACGAAGCATGAGTTCAGATCCTACTGACTGATGATGATTGCTATGATATACCCTGTCCAGCTCATCTGTAATGACGGTTCGTTAACTGAGAGTTTGAGAGAACCTGAGAGGTGGAATCGGTATCCAAGTCGCAAGACTACTGATGATATGGTCTCGATTACGTAAAGCAACTACATACGAAGCATTATGGATTAATACACGATCATGAGGCCTTGCTTCAAGCTTCAAGCAAAAAAAAACATGGAAAAGCTGTTGGCAAAGCATCACAAAACTCGATGACGAAAATTGAATCATGTCAATCGATCTTCCAAGCTCGAAGGCCCGGAAGTCAGTCTTTCAAGCAAACCGGCTCCACCTCGTCCATTACCACGTCCGCGCCCTCTTGCAGGATCACCTCTCCCCCTGCTCGGGTCACCCCTACCTCGTCCACGAGAATGGGCAGAAATCTGCCAGGTAAGCTCGGGTTAACACAATACTGGTACAACATCACGAAATCGTTACCGGAAACCGCTGTGTATCGCTTATCCGCGCCAGTAACGAAGGATCCTGGTGCACGTCCATCCTATCTTCTGCAGGTGGGTCGTAGGTCATTCCTGCCCAGTACGGTTCTGTCATTGGGTAGTGAGATGTAATCGTGGAGGGTGGTGCTGGTTGGTGTCGAGGCTCTTCAGTCTCGGGCCTCCTGTAGGATTGCTCATAGCGAGCAAGGGGGACCGTGGATACATCGGATGACGAAGCGACATATCTGTCATAACCCCGTTGGGTTTCAGAGAGATAAACTCGAGAGCGATCTGGCGATGGAGGAGTTCGATGGGAAGAACGACGTTCATCAGGCTCAGAGTTAAGAGACCGTCTTTCCCTTGGACGGTAGGTGTCTCCCCTCCGTTCTCGATCATGATCGTCAGCGATCCAGACATCAGGGCGCTGCCTACGAGATCGGTGAGGGTTTTCGTTCTCGCTGGAATCAGAGGGTCGTTTTCTCCCTGTAGTAGGTGAGGAGGCCCGCATAGGTTCTGCTCGAGGTGCATCGGCGGCGTTTGAGGGACGCCGAGAATCACCACCCGGGCGATAAGGTGGAGAAGAACCATACTGAGCGAAGTAATGTTGACGACGGATATTATTACCATTACGCCCCGGGCGATGTTCGTCAGAGGATCTTCGATTGTTCCTCGATAAATCCTGTCCCTCTGTTTCGTGCGGGAAGGTGGTACTAATAGTTTCTGGAGAAGCTGTCTCTGGCACAGCAACGCGGTCCTGCGCGAGTCTCTCGTGGGCACGTGAATTGGATTCTGTTGACTGTGGCTCGAAATGAACTGGAGCCAACAGCAGGGAATTCATGGGAGGAACTGGTAGCTGCGCAGAGACGACAACTTGCGAATTCGGGCTGGCTTGGGGAGATACGTTTCCAAGTTGCGCCTCAGTAATGACCTCTCTCGTGAATGGCAAGTCGTGGGTTTCGCTGTTAGCTGATGGCTGAGAGGAAACTGGTTGAGATGGATCTCCATCGCGGCGTTTCCTGTGCTTCTGACGTGGACGAGGTGGTGGTATTACATGTGGACGAGGTAGAAGTGAAGCAGGGGGATTCGCAGATGATGCTTGAACAAGTTCTCGGGACTGATCGTCATGCTCTTCTCTCTTGAAAGGTGGCGCAGCATCTTCGCTTTTTACACTGGAGATTCGCACACTACGATCCCCACCCTCGTTCCCCTCGGTACGACCACGGGCTCGTTTTAAATGGCGAAGATTCGCGCCCCTCTGGGTAGGTGAAACTACGAGACGTGGTCCGATATTCAATGGCTGACTGGCTCCGTTGCCAACACCCAGAACGCCAGCTTCCAGAAGAGTTTGCGACTTTGGAGCCCAGAAAAGGGGCTTCTGCTCCGGAGTCGACGGACGATGCGTGCCTGCTTTGGCTCCGTTGACGGCCCCTGCAAGCTGATTGAACTCTGATGCAAGCTGAGCAGGGAAAGTAAAAGTCTCTGCGTCTCCCGAGTCTGTAGACGGTGGAGAAGGAGGCGCCCTGCCCACGTTGCTGCTGCTACCCCCCGTCGCAAGATCCGATGATCCTTGCGCAGGCAACGGGGTTGCCATTAGTTTGGGAGGCAGATGCGCTCCATCGGCTCTGGAGGAAACAGAAAGCATGACGCCACCCGACATAGGTTTTTCCTTCGACTTCGACTTCGACGGTGTCTTTTGTAAACCACCTTTCGTGGTGTGGATAGTTGGCGATCGAACAGTGAGATTGGGTGACACCTCATCCACATCCATGGCATCGGATGGTTCAGGAGGGGCAAGGGAATTCTCTTGGCGAGCGGCTCGTATCCTCGAGGCCTCAGCCACATATTGTTGTTGCGACGGGCTGACTCCTTGTTGACGGCGCTGCTCGACCTCTTGAGAAACCGTCACAGCTTGGCGTACACCATGAGCTTGAGCTTCCGCGAGAGCTTGGTGTTCGACAAGAAGTCGAGCCCGACCAACAGCAACGCGGCCCTCCTCACTCCCGCGATGCTCGTCAAGTTTTGCTGCTTCTCGTCGTCTCTTCTCAGCCTCCGCCTCCTCACGCTCACGTCGTTCCTGTTCCACGACCTGGCGAGCTCGCTCTGCTTCGGCGTGGGCGCGGAGACGATCTTCTTCAGCACGGCGTCGCTCTGCTTCCGCCGCTTCTTCTGCCTCTCTTTTCTTCCTCTCTTCCGCCAACCTCCGTACCGTGCGATCTAACTCTTCAAACTTCCGCAGCTTCTCCGTATGCATTTGAAAATGATGCTTGATAACAGGGACGAGGCCGTTTCGGGACTTGATAACTGCCCCTTCTTCTGCACTCATACCCTCCTCTGGCTCGATTAGTTGCAGGTCTGGCGTAGAGTCAATTCCTTGTTGCAGGCGCTGCCTCTCTTCCCGCAAAGCCTCGAGTTCCTCCAGCTCCTTGAGCGCTGTTGCGATCTGCTCCTGCACTTCTTGTCCCCGCTTCTCATTGGCGGTTCTCCTCTCCTCTTCGAATGCCTGTCGCTTCTCAAGCATCGCCCTTCTCGCCAGCTCTCTCGCCTTACTCTCTTTCTCCATCGCGACGAGCGAAACCTCTTTGGCACTCAGCTCTTCGCGCTTCTGTTGGATCTCGCGAAGCTGGTTTTGTAAGGCAAGCTCGTCTGCTCGCTTCTTCTCTTCAAATGCGGCACGTTCGTTTTCGAGCGCTTGCATCCGCGCTGTGAGCGCGATCTCGCTATCGATCTGAGCACGATAGGCGGTGTTGAAAGCAGTATTGAGGCTGCTCGCAGCTTCAACGATGGCTTTGCGCTGCGTTTGATATTCATGGGAGAGAGTCGAGGATGGTGTGACCAGAGCAAGAGCGTTACCCTCGGTATCCATCGAAACGCCGTTAGAGCTCGAGCTCGGACGGTCAGACTGCCGATTGTCGACTGGAGATGGATGAAGAGCAATAGGGCCAGAATCTTGCTGCGGCTGGCTATGTCCGGCGGGACCAACATTTTCATTTGTCCGGGATATCGTGGAAGGAACTGGGGACGCAGATAGGGCTAAAGGTGGAGGTGGAGGTAAAGCTAAGTTTGCAAGTTTCGCTTTGATAACTGTGAGCCTCGCTTGGCGGTCTACCAAGGAGTCAACTGCAACTACGGTCGCCGGCGATGGTTGTAGAAGATCACGCATGATAGCGTCTGTGACTGAGATTGATGTTGAAGCCTCGGGAAATGTGCGGGAGGAAGCGGTAGCGGGTATGGGTGGAGGGGGCGAATTGGCGGTGGACGCATGGATGGAACGGGAAAACGCAGTTACTGGCGCGGGATGGCTAGCTGAGGTGGACGCATTAACATCTATGTTCCTGCGTAACGAAGAATTGACAGGTCGGGTGCCAGTCCCACTGTTATCAGCGGCAATCAGCGGGTTGAAGGATTCGGATCTATGGGAATGTGCTGGCTGGGGGATTGATGATGCAGGGGTAGGCGGCGTTGGAGCGGTTGAATCAGACCCTGGGGCAAGAAATTCGATGGGCGGGATGAGGTTGGAATGGCCGATAATAGCGTTCTCCGTGGTTCCCCACACACCATCGAAGTGAGAGAGATGTGGTAGAAACCCGCCAGAAAGGTCGCTGTTGGCTGAGTTGGTATCCATCTGAATACGTGCTGCCAAAGAGCCGTTTATCTGGTTGGGTGATGCGTGCGATGACGATCCGCCCGCTTTATTGAAATCCCAGCCAGCTAACTGCTGCAGAAGCGTTGGTCTTGAAGATGACTTGGATGGGAAAACGTCGTCGTCGGTCGCTGGCGGAGGCGTCGAGATCGGTGAGGGAGATGGGGAATGGTAAGAGAAATCTTCTGGCTGTGGTACAGAGATGCGACTGAGGAGTTCTGGCTGTTTTCCTATGGAATTGAAACGGAAATCTCTGAATGTTGGAGGAGTTGGCTGGACAGGGGCTGTCTCGGAACCAGAAATCGCAGGGGTATCACCCGCATTGGCAGGTGGATTATGGGGAAGTAGATGCTGCGAAGGGCGACCGAACATTGATTCGGGCATGATGGCTGAAAGAAAGCAAGAGATACAACTGCGGAAAGCACGTTGCAGGCCTTGCTAGCTTATATTTAGCATTTATCCATGAAAACGTTAAAACTGATCACCTCAGACGGAAAACGGAACTACTACAACGAAACTTGAGAACAGACTGGATGGTGAAGAGCTGGACAGGAAAAAAGTGGTCAACGTGGTCAACGCCAATGGGCCTCGCGGTCAAGGTGAAACGACAAGCGAGCCAATAAATCTTGTAGTATAACTGGCAATTGCCGGATCGAGCAAGACCAGATCGTGACACGACTCCGACTCGAATTCATTCAGATTTAGACGGACAGGCTACCATTCAAAGTATCTACACCCGGGCTGTCATCAATCGAGTTGCAACGGTTGATTAGTTCCAACCCAGTCCGTTCAGAGGCTACATCGACAAGGGTCGCTCAATCATCATTTTCGTTGCCTTCAATGCCAATCCCCGTTTCGAGCGCTTCGTCGACCTTTGGCTTCTGAGAATGAGTCTTCCTCGCTGACTTGCGGCCCTTGGTTTCCTTTGTCTCCTGTTCTGCTGGCGGTCGAAGGGATTCTATGCAATCATGAGCTTTCAATCTACTCAAGAGCCAAGATGGAAACGTACCGTGTATGACTGGCTGTAGACCGTATATCCTATATAGATGTAAGACGGCTTGTTCCTTGTCCTTGGCTTCTATCATCAAATCTATCGCGCGAGACGGTTAATTATCTGGTTGAAAGGAAATGCTCAAAGCTCACCCATATCGTCTGGAAGTCCTTCTGGCAGGATTTGGCACCGATCTGAATGCGCACGCATTTCCATTATACTGACTGCACCATTCCGAGGCTCGCTATAATGCTGCTTAGGCCTGATGCCGCGTCGTCTAAATATCTCATTTGCTTGTGCAATGATCGCCGGTGGAGGGAGTCCCGGCGATGGGTTCAAATTGTCGTGGTGATAGTCGAACACCAACGGGACGTCGAGCTCATTGCAGATTGGTAAGAGGTCCGCGGCATTGTAACAAAGCTAGAGGAGACGTTGTTAGCGAGGTGTGCGGAACGGTTCAACAAATGTACCTCGTCGTTCTCGAGCACCAAACGAGCTCGGACATGAGCAAGTAAATCCTCCTGTATGACTTTTTTCATCCTTGCCAGGGCGGCCGCCTTGTCACCATAAACCCCACCCCCATGTATGATCATTACACCATCCTGATCGATACCCATGCGATCGAGCATCTCAGCATGATACTCCAGCTCGCGGATGCTCGAGCGGACAACAGCCTCACGGGGTGATCCTAGCTGAGTGAACTGACCGGGGTGTGTTGTTAATCTGTGCCCATATTTTTTAGCAAGTGCGCCGACTTGGGCCAGAAGTGAACCACAGTATTCGAGGGTATAGCCATAAATCTCGTGCGATGCAAAAGGAAACATTTCCGACGAGCTAGAATAGCTTCAGAAAATCAACAATTCAATAGGGAACAACACCTACATCCTCATGAAGCAGATATTCTGGAAATCAAGGATTTCAGTTCTCGAAGAGTATACCGACTAGAAAACATACATTCTGTTCATTCCATTCGATGATCTCCAGCAGATCTTCAACGTTCCGTCTACCTAAATCCTTCACCCAATCTATACCATTTTTCTTGATGGTGTCAATTCTAGACGGGAAGTCAGTGTTAGAACCTGTGGTCTTTTTGATCAGAACTGACCGACATGTTCTCGAGCAAAAGATGGAATCACTAGCGGGTTTCTTGTTCCGGAGGATAGTATTTAAACAAGCGTAGCCTGTGCCATGATGTTATCGCATACACAAAGTGCGTCGAGGGAACACTTGCCTAACCGCCCTTTGAAAGTGGTTGTCCTCTTCTCGATGTCAGGAATAATGTAAACAGGCTCAGGTTTTGGGGCACGCTTGCGTTTCTTCTTTTGAGGTTGCTCTGAGTCAGTCACCGTATCTGCACAGTCCGCAATTTGTGAACCCGTTCTCTGGCGGGACTCTGATATGGTAACGTTCTTTGACTTTGTGACAGGAGATCCCTCGCTCTCTGGATCAGCATCATGTTGAAATGTGATACTTTTACGCTTGGTTCTGTTTCTTCGAACTGGAGGTTGTTTCCTAGGGATTTCGTCTTCATCCTCGAGGGGTGTAAGATCGGACTCGTATTCTAAGTCCTTTTCAACCTCCTTTGAGAGGGACATATTGTCAACTTGCGTGGCCACTCGAGTCCTTGGACGTAGGGTGCGTTTCTCCTGGACGGTAACGGAGACCGTCTGTCGAAGGCGAGATGACATTGTATCCAGTCGAGCAATACGGATTAGATGGGGTAAAACTCTGAAAGGTAGCAAGAGAGATGCCAGTTTGAACTCTGTAGAGAGAGCGAGTGCATTTTGTCTCGATCCCCAGCAGAATAGGGGGGTTGATCAAGCCGAGTGCCGAGTCGGACATTGAAAAATAACCGATAAGGAAATGGATGACTAATCAGTTGTCCAAGTCAGCACGGCAAACTTGCACTTTGCCAACTGACTTGTACAGCTATGGTTCGAATAATTATCAAAGGAGGTGCGTATCCAGTCTTTGCATATACGCGTTTTTCACTTACCACTCGATACTCTAGGCGTTTGGAAGGTTAGTGTCACGTAGTGAAGCGAGCTTGTGGATTCTCTGACATTGTCAACCAGAACACCGAGGACGAGGTCCTCAAGGCTGCCATAGCCAAGTACGGCAAGAACCAATGGTATGAGACCAGCCGTTTCTCGTCCTGGCGTAGCTGACACAATTCGTAGGGCCCGTATATCATCTTTGCTTGTTCGCAAGACTCCCAAACAATGTAAAGCTCGGTGGTACGAGTGGCTAGACCCTTCAATAAAGAAGACGGAATGGTCAAAAGTAAGTCTTATCTTTGAACGGTATCTCACACGTCCTCATAGCTTGATGCTTTCAAGACCGAAGATGAAAAGTTACTCCACCTTGCCAAATTAATGCCGACGCAGTGGCGGACAATAGCCCCAATGGTTGGGCGGACTGCTACGCAATGTTTGGAACGATATCAAAAGCTGTTAGATGAAGCCGAGGCAAAGGAAAATGAGGAGCTAGGCTTGGCTGGGCCTGGTGGTGAAACCCAACCGAGTGCAGACGACGTTCGACGACTACGACCTGGTGAAATTGATCCGGATCCAGAGACGAAACCTGCACGGCCAGATCCAATTGACATGGACGAAGATGGTACGTGGCCCAGTCTGCGCCGTTTTGTCCTGCCTGTCTGACTTTGTTGCAGAGAAGGAGATGTTATCAGAGGCCCGTGCCCGTCTCGCTAACACGCAAGGCAAAAAGGCCAAGCGGAAGGCTCGTGAGCGTCAACTGGAGGAGGCACGACGTTTGGCTGTCCTACAGAAGAAACGTGAACTTAAGGCTGCTGGTATAATGTACGCCTTAAAATTCTCTCCATTCCCGTCGAAATGCTCACACTATCCCATAGTATGCGACATAAGACGAAGCAAAAGGGCATGGATGTAGGCACTCGTACTTGCCCCTTTTGGAGGCTCTCGCTGACCACTTCTTGTAGTATAACTCGGATATTCCCTTCGAGAAGAAGGCGGCCCCTGGTTTCTACGACACTTCAGAAGAGCAGGCACGTATCACGAGCGCTCCCGTTGGTCAATCTCTCCGCCGCATGGAGAACAAGCGTAAACCCGACGACGAGGAAGCGGAACGCAGAAAACGTCAACGACGAAACGGAGAGAACAAGGGTAACGAACCTCACCAGACCAAATTTATCGCCGCCCGTGATGCTCAGATTCAGAAGTTGAAGGAGGCTGAGAGCATTGGTCGTCGGAGAAAGTTAGACCTGCCTGATGCTCAAGTCGGGGAGACGGAACTGGAGGAGATTGTCAAGATTGGTCTGATGGGCGAAAATGCCAAGTCTCTGGTCGCGGGCGGTAGTGAGGCCACTTCGAAGCTGATCGGCGAGTACGAGGGCCTGGAAAGTGCACGAATGGCACGAACTCCCCGCACCGCACCTCAACGTATGTCTTTCTCACCATGGGTTGATCATGTTTTGACTTATGACGGCACTTTCAGAGGATAACATCTTGACCGAGGCTCGCAACCTTCGCAATCTGACTATTTCCCAAACACCGCTCCTCGGCGAGGAGAACACACCCCTTCATCTTGGTCCAGGCGGTGGAACCGGTTTCGAGAGTGCTACACCCCGCCACCAGGTCGCTTTTACCCCGAACCCACTCGCTACGCCTCTACATAATGGCGCAGTACCTGACGGCACGGGCGCAACACCCCTTCATACGCCTATGCGTGACAACCTCAGCATCAACCCTGTAACGGGTATGGTCACCGGTGGTGAGACGCCGCGCGAACAGCGACTTCGCGTAGACTCTGCAAAACGAGCTTTGAAAGCCGGGTTCATGAGTCTTCCCAAGCCGGAGAATAACTTCGAGTTGCTGGTACCAGAGGATGAGGAGGAAGAACAGGTTACTGGTCCGGTCGTCGAGGAGGACGCTGCAGAGCGGGATGCCAGGTTGAAGCAGATGAGAGAGGAGGAAGAGCGTCGGATCCTCGCAAGACGATCAAGACCAGTACAGCTCGGTCTTCCCCGACCAGCACGTGTCGACGTTGCGCAACTCATGCAAGATCTTAGCATTGACGAAAACGACGAGCTTGCAGATGCTCGCAAGCTAATCAACGTCGAACTTGCAGATCTCCTGCACCACGACTCCATCGCTCACCCACTACCTGGCACCAACCTTCCTGGTGGTACCCAGTCGACGTATGAGATGCCGGATGACGATTACCTCGCACAAGCCAATTCGCAGATCTATCTGGAGTTCGCAAGCGCCATCGGTTTCCCTGACGCCAGTGAAGCTCAGCTCAAGGAAGGTTTGATTACCCTTCTGAAGAACGAAGAACAAGACGAATCTGTCTCATGGGCACACATTCGGCAACGGCTCGCGTTCAACAGCTCCACGCGTACATGGGTAGACCCTGAAAGTCTTTCCCTTGACGAGCGAATAGCAGGGTACACTGCTCTTCTTGACGAATGTCGAGACCAAATGACAAACGAAGCTAGCAAGGCTTCCAAGATGGAGAAGAAACTCAATATCACGCTCGGGGGATACCAAGCACGTAACAAGGCCCTCGCGAAGCGCGTCACCGACTCCTTCGGTGAGCTCGTCGAGACCAAACTCGAGTACGACAGCTTCTCTCGGTTGGCCGCCAACGAGAGCGCCGCCGGACCCAGGCGAGTGGAGACGCTCAAGGAAGAGGTGGAGATTCTCGCACGGAGAGAACGCTTGTTGCAGGAGAGATACGCAGACCTCGAACGGGAGAGACGGGATGCACAGTCGAAAGTGGCGGTTCTCGAGGAGAAGATTATGGCGGAGGCGGAGGCGCTGAACGAAGCTGTCCTTGCTGAAATGGAGGCTTGAGGGATGTCGTCGTGTCAGCTTTTTTATATTCGCTTATGTACCCTGTGGTTCAGTAATGTACACCGTATTCCCTACCATTACAATCATGATTAGCAAGGATAACTTCACTGCATCTGACACTCGAGGAAATCAGGCAGACTCATCGCTCATCGAAGCTCGGACTGGGGGCCCAGTTCGCCAGTTTGCTGCAGTCCAAGACAGAATTTCAGAATATGGTATTTCCGTCGAAAGATCTGAGTTCCCGGCCTAGGAGAAGAGCTACATACAGCAAGTCTGCGGCCACGGAGGCCCACTACTGGGTAAGAGTTTCACCCCCTCGTTCATAGTCTCCCGTAGGCAGACCCAAGAGTCGGGATGAAGACAGTCGTTCACCCTCCACTAGGCGCGGACGCATGCCAGCTACTTGAAATCGATCGGGTCAACGTTTTTCGCTGTGCGGAGAAAGACCACGCCCTCGCGTGTACACGATCGGGTCTCGGAGGATTTTATTGCATGATGGAGGAATCACTCGCAAAAAATGTTGAACGGAACAAACGGCACTCGTCCCCTCTCGTCCCCCCATGTGTAGAAAGATAATTGATCCGAGTCCTACCCTTCGAGGTCGCGCGGGAAAGAGCTGCATGACATGTTCAAGAATCAAGAACCTAACCCGTGTCAGAAACATCATGACGTCAAAAACGATGATTTCCAGCTCACTGAATGCCCTCTCGGACTCGTCGAAGTCGTCACTATGTTCTTCCTCTTCGTTGGAATCACCGTCTTCATCGGAACCACTATCACGCCCGGTATCGGCGTCGGACCCGCTATCATCGTCAGAATCACCGTCTTTGTCGGAATCGCCGTCCTCGTCGGATTTGCAGTCCGTTTCGGAATCTGAGTAACTATCCTCATCTGAGCTCGACAACGGATGTCTGACGAGATGGAGCTTGCTCTCGAACCATTCCACGTCGTTCTCCGAAAACAACGCGCCGAGCTCTCCATCGACCTCAAGCTTGAAGATGGGAGAGACCTGTTCAAAGTCGTGCGCCTTCATCCCCTGATCGTCCTTCCACTCATACTCTTTCCTCGCTTCCTCCCAGCGAAATTTCACCAGACGTTTAAGCGCCCAGACCGATAGGTCTGAACAAGCGTGTATCTCGAGCTCCCTGAGCCGTGGGCACGCGTACGGTTCACCGACCATCTTCGTCGTCATCGCCTTCAGAAGGGAATTGTTCGCGAGGGGACAATTGGCGATCCACAACCTTCGGCCGGTCCAGTCTTTGATAACGTCGAATAGAAATTCGCCTTGGTCTTCAGAAATTTCCTCGAGAAATAGGTTGTCGCCCAGAAAGCGATAAAGGGAACCAATTGAGGATGATGTGACGGACATTTTGTCGATTGGGTATTTTTGATAAAGCATGTGTACGGCCAGGATCACGTCTTCTGGTAGGTATTTGCATTGAAGAATGCTGGGTCCGGCACCGTCAAGTGGTCCCACCTCGAAAGCCTCTGGACAGACGCATAGGTTTTCGAGAGTGATCCATTCGGCTCGAGTTGCTCTAAGCATCGCGATCAGGGAAGAGGTCGTCAACCCAGGCTCCTCGCCTCGGCACGCTGAGGCGTCGTAGCTGCCCAGCGTGAGATGACGCAAGGTGTGAAAAGGTGAAGGGTCGAAGAGATTTTTGTAGAGGAAAATGCTGTCGCCGGTAAGGGAAAGCTCGCTGATTGGGGGGAATCTCCAAGTGATGGACGACATCGCTGCATCGGATGTACCCGGGCATGGTTCTACACATTCATCGTGGAGTATACACTCCAACTCGAGTATGTCCAATGTCTGGCAGTTTGAGAGGAAGTCGACGATCTTGGGGAAGGGAGGTAGGGACGAACTCTTCAGCAGTTGAACAGAGAGCCGTTTGCATCGGTGGAGATGTGGGGAGAGTGTTCTCAAGGCTAGTGAGAGGTGGGACTCCTCATTCTTACCCAGAGGGCTGTTATAAAGTGAGGTAAGGAGCACTTCGAACGGAAGGTTGCCAGACCACTGAAGGTGGCTCTCAAAATCCTTGAATGACGTGTGTGTGGGGTTAAGGGCGACGGCGAACTGAGTCCAGAACTGGGGAGTGGTGATGACGATTTCTTTCCAGAGGGTGCAGACGGACATGATACGATAGGTAAACCGCTCTTCAGACGGTTCATGTGCCCTGGCATCACATTTGACGATGAGTTCGGGACCATGAAAGGAATGATCATTCCACTTGCCCTGTATCGAGATTTCCAAATATCATGATAAGGATCTCCACGGGGAGCGATGAAATGGAGACTGGTTTGCATAGGGAATGAGAGACCATAGTCGTTCAAACATGCACGGCTCCTGTGAGCAGGGGAGTAGAAACAAGCCGAAGTCGTCCCTCGAGATGCACCACGGTGCTGAGCGTGAAAGGAAAGAAGGCACGAACTAACTTGCCGTCATCGCCGTCTCCCCTGCGGCCTGAGGACGGATCAATGAAACTCAGCAGAAGTGGTTCAAACTTCCACAGTAGTTACTGTTGCAAGACAAGGTAGGATATCAGTTCTGATGTGTCTTCATACCTTCTGTGCAAGGTTACGTCTGTCATTGTCCATCTGGGACTGTACCAAGTAATCGATACACCAGGAGTATAACCAGCATGTTTTACACATTGATCGATCTTGATCGATTGATCAGTGACTAATTTCATCAGAAAAAAGCCCGAGTTATACAACTGGACGATTGTCCTGCAAAGATTTGTGTAATGGAACATTGGTGGTGTACAAGAATCTAATACAAGTCAGCTACACGCAACGAGAACGCGCGCACAACTCACCGAACATATCAACGTTATGATCATCTCCGCAGTGTGAGCTCCCGATTCAGACACCCGACTCGGAAAATCAATAGATCTTCAAATTCAGCTTGCTCTTGAACCACTTCGTATCCTCCTCTGAAGGCAGCTCACCAAGTTCGTCGTCGGCCGACAGCGTAAGCTTCAAGATGGGAAAGAAATGTTCAAAGTCGTGCTCCTCCATCTCCTGAACATCCTTCCATTCAAATTCTCTCCTCGCTTCCTCCCAGCGACACGTCACCAGACTTTTAAGCGCCGGAACCGATATGTTGGAACAATAGCTGATGTAAAGCTCCGAGAGCTGAGGACATCCGTACCTCCCATGGCGCCTTTTCGTCATCTCCTCGAGGAGCGAATCGTCGAACGAACAGCAATTATGGAGGTGCAGTATTGAGCCGGACCAATCGAGAAAGGCTTCGACCGGAAAATCACCTCCGTGAATGCCCCAGACAAAAGACCGGAAATAGTCTGCTGAATCGATTGGGGACGATGTGATCGTCATCTCCTCGATGAAGCATTCTCCGTAAAGCAAGCATAGGGCTGATATCACATCCTCCTGTAGGTCTTCACAATTGACAGATGTTGGTTGAGTGCTACTGGAAATCGGCTCCACGAGGAGGTCCTCCTCGTTGAAGTATAGATTGTCGAGAGTGATGTATTTAGCTCAGGTTGCCCTGAGCATCTCGACCAAAGAAGAAGTCGTTAACCCATGCTCCCCACGCGGGCAAACGCGTGCGTCGTAATTGGTAAGCACGAGCCTCTGTACATTGTGAAATGGAGAAAGGTCGAAGGGCTGGTTGTAGAGGAAGATGGTGTCGGCACTGAGCAAAAGCGTCTTGAGTGGAGGCAATTTCCAACCGACTGGTGGCAACGCTAGGCCTGAGGTGACCGGGCATGGATTGGTACAAGCATCATGAATGCGACACTCCAACCGGAGGATCTCCAGTTTCTCGCATGCCAAAAGGGAATTCAAGACCGTAGAAAAGGGAGGGAGGGAAGAGCTTTGCCAAATAAGAATGTGCCGTTCTCTCGTTCGGTGTCATTGATAATCCTCCACTGGGAGCGAGGAAATGGAGGCCGGTCTGTGACGACCATGAACAATTTCTGTCGTTATCATCCACGCTACGCGACTGTAAGCAAGGCTTTCTTTGCCAGTGAAAGTAACAAACCGATACTTTGTGACAGAGTATGTTGTCTACGGTGAGGGTGCTGAATGAGAGGCTCGAACGAATCAGAATGGATAGTAGGTGTTGACTAGGTTTGGAGACAAACCAGGCTCATTGAAGGTAAACAGTGGGGCCGGACTTAAAAGTGTAGCTACACTTATATAGCTCATTGACTACATGGCAGGGAGCAGATCCCGGCGCCAGGCCACTCTTTGTTAATGAATGGATCACGTCAAGAAGTTGTCTCTGGCATGAGTCCTCCCTCAGGTGAGCAGCGGCTGACGACTCGGACTATAACCGGACGATTGGGACGATCAGACCGTCCATTGGAACCCAGCATACTGGAGAAATTTCGCTGCTAAGACACAAAATATAAGTATCTTTGTACCTTCCGCCTGACTCGGAAGCTACGTTCCATTGTCTGGATCTGAACATTGAACCCCGAGTGATCGACAGGCGCATATTTTACGCGCGAGGGAAAACAACTTTTATCAGAGAGACGTGGAACGCCGACCAGTGACTTTGATTGTATCGGAAGACAAGTGGGTACATGAAGGAATGAGTAACTTGCGTGCTCGATAGAATGAGCAGCGCCTCGGAGAGACGTGCTTCATGATGCATGAACCTAGCCCAACCCCCTTAGAAGAGTAGGAACGACCGTCTTCCTACCTAAGGGGGTGCCTACGGGAGACTAGCCCGACCCAGTCACGCGCAGTAACGGAAACGAAGGTAGCAACTTACTGAGCGTTCCCTCGGACGTCTCATCATAATCGTCTTCACCCTCAAGGCCATCATCCCAGTCACCTCGCGAGAGTCACTCTCCTCGCCGGAACTCTCAGTTTCATCCTCGAGGTCATCATCTCCGCAGTAGGTGTAGTCGCTATCATCTTCACGTCTTCCTGCAAAAATGACGCACTGAGCTGTTCGTCGACCACCAGCTTCATGATGGGAGAGCCCGGTTCGAAGAAATGATTCTTCGTCTCCTTGATGTTCTTCCACTCGAAACTCTTTCCTGGCTTCCTCCCATCGAAACTCCACCAGGTGTTTGAGTGCCAATCCACCGATAGTTTGCGTTGGCTGCGGGCGAAATTCATCGTCGTTCACCTAGTACAAGTACCCCCGTACATCCGTTTGAAGTGGGGAAAGAACTTCTGAGCTCACGCGCGCTAGCAGTCAACATGGTTTACACACGGAGAAACATAAGTTTTGGTACCTCGTGGAGTACGCACCTGATGCTCGATCGACGAAGAGGAAGTCAAATGTCGATCAATTTGAGTGTATCGGAGGACACGTGTGTGTAGACATAATGGAATGATTGCTCGACAAAGAATTGTTCGATGAAACGTATGGCACTCAGGGGAAACGGATGGTCATGCAAAAGAACCTAGGCCATGTCAGTGTCAGTCGCGCGCAACAACGGCAACGATGTATACTGAACTCACAGCAGTCGACGGTCGTACTAGCATGCCCTCCCATCAGAGGTCGCCATCCTCGTCAGAACTAACCTCAAACCGGAGCCTGCTCTTAAACCACTCCAAGTCCTCCTCCGAAAATAACGCACTGAGCGGTTCATCGACCACCAGTTTCACGATGGGAGAGATATAATCAAAGGAGTGCTCGTCCGCCTCCTCGATATTCTTCCACTCGAACTCTTCCCTCGCCCTTTCATCTCGACATTCCACCAAGTGTTTGAGCGCCTGGACTGAGACGTTGGGACAACCGTCGATGATGAGCTCCCTAAGCCGAGGACAGGGATATAATTCATCATCAGGACAGTATGTTATCAGCCCGAGCATCGTGTCGTCAAAAAAGGGACAACGAGACACCATCAACGAGACACCATCCCAGTATCCAAGGGCATCAGGCACAGAAGAGCCAAGTTCCTCAGGAATGTCCGTGAGAAGCAGATGGAAGCCCGGAAACTGGTGAACTCCAGCAATCGAGGACGAGATGATCGATATCTGGACGGGAGCATAAAGAATGCATACGGCTGTAATGACATGCTCCTGTAGGTTTTCACAACATACACAACCTGGTGAGCTGCCATCGAGCGGCCCCACCTCGACATCCTCCGAAATGAAGTACAGGTTGGTGAGGGTGACGACTTCCGGTCGGGTCATTCTGAGCATATTGATCAGGGAAGAGGTCGTCAACCCACCCCCCTCGCGCAAGCAGGTGCGTGCGTCGTAGTTAGTCAGCGCGAGAGCACTGATAGCAGAAGGATCGAAGTAGTTTCCGTAAAGGAAGATACTGTCGGCGCTCAGAGATATGTAGTCGATGGGAGGGAATGTCCGAACGACGGGTAATGAGGCAGGGTGCGAGGTGATAGGGCATGGCTCCAGACAAGCATCATGGCTCGAACATTCAAGCCTAAGCTTCTTCATCGTCTTGCACGCAGAAACGAACTCGACGATTTTGGAAGGGGGAGGAAGGGAGCAACTGCGTTGGACGTCAATGAAGAGTCCTATGCACCGGTGAAGATGCGGCAAAAGTGTGTCTATGGCGATTGCGAGGCAGGATTTCTCGTCCACGCATGCAGTCTTGTTGTGCTGTGAGGTGAGACGCACCTCGAAAGGGCGGTTGTGAGACCATTGGAGATGGTTCCCAAGTTCCTTGAATGACTTGCTACTGCGGTCAAGGGCGACGACGAGCCGAATCCAGAACTTGGGGACTGTGATGACGATTTCTTTCCAGAGGGTGCAGACGGAGGCGATGGAATAGGGAAACAACTTTGCAGAGGGTTCAAGATCACTTGCATCATCGATCATCATGATCTCGGGACCGTCGAAGGAGCGGCGGTATCGCTCGACTCGCCCAAAGATCACGATCAGGATCTCCGTTGGAAGCGATGAAACGGAGGTCGGTCTGCGTTGATCGTGAACGAGATCCATCGGGCTGCACCCTGGCGAATGTGGGGAAGATGGGCGTTCTTCGTAGGGTCGAGGAAGTCACGGTCTCAAAGCGGTTCGTTTGAGGAGAGTCGTTCCAAGGGCCAAGGCCTTGGATGAACAGAAGTTACACAACGGCCGCTGTAACCTAATAGTGTCGCTCAAGCTCTTTGATGGAAGGTCTTCACAGCTCCAAAACCCTATGAGGGGCCAGCTCTGAGAGGCAGTAGACAGCAGTAGACTGAGCCATGAGCGCACAGCGCGCTTACACACGTTTGACATGTCCTACACCTGTCAACTTCTTACACTGACTCGAACTCGAAGGTCTGGAATATTACTCTCAGTGAAGCAGAACGACTGTCTTCTGCTCATCGAGTCTGGTTTTGGGAGACTAGGTGATCACAGTCCAGCACCAGCGATTTGAGTTTACTCACAAGCTCTGGACTAAGCCATACTCACCATGGCCGTTCCCCGCGCTCGCCGCTTCTTCCTCACCCTCCTCACCATCCCAGTCCTCTTCCTCTTCCTCCTCTTCCTCGCCTCCCCCGCCTCCCGTCACACCCTCTCCTCCTTCCTCTCCACCAGCCCCTCCCAATCTATCCCCGACGAAATCTTCGGACTCCTCCACTTTGTAACCTCCCCCGAAGAAGCAGGTCGCGTGGTGCGAGTCGCGGGTGATATCGTCGATATGGACGGGAGAGAGGTCGAGGTATCGAGAGATGAGGCCATCATTCCTGAGAAACCGGTGGATATGACGTGGTATGCACTAGGTTCGATCGTGAAGGCGACAGAGAAGATGCGTGGGACAGGGAGGGGAGGGTCTGCTATCGTCCGGGGATGGGACGAGCGGATGAAGGTGTTGGGTGAACAATACCCGCTTGTGGTGTTTTCAAAGGTGTGTGTACCCCCTTATTTCGTGCTGCTGGTATGGCTCGTTGACTTGGACCCTCAGTCGTATTGCCCGTGAGTGAGCGCCACATGTGTTCGTCGAGCGTCATGCTCGCAATGTATACATCCTTTGAACTGGTTACTGTAGGTACTCCAAACGAGCGAAGAAGTTGCTCGAGAGCTACGACCTCTCTCCACCACCCAAGATCATCGAGGTTGACTTGCGAGGTACCACCCGTTTTGCATTAGCGTGGTCCCAACTCACAACTCTCTCCCAGCCGACTCGTCACATATCAAGACCCTCCTCACGCGTCTAACACACCGCTCGACGTTCCCAAACGTCATCCTCCACGGCCGATCCCTCGGTGGATCCGACGACCTCGTCCGCCTACACGAAGATGACAAACTCAGACGACTTCTCGAGGAAGGCGGCATCAAAGTGAGATGGACCGGTGAGGGCGGGGAAATCAATCTTTGAGGTGAATTCCTGTCCTGGATTCTTGAGATCCCCCGGTTCATTTGACGAAGCAGGTAATTCAGTGAATCTGTCGTGCAACCTCGCCCTCGTTATCGCTCCAGCGTTGTACGATCCAACAAATCTATCGCTTCTTATTCTTATTCGGACGTCATAGAAAATATATGTGGTTTTGCGGGTGCTGATGCCATTAACTGGGTTTTCCTTGAGAATATGGTCGGTACTATTCCCGATTCGCTGCGAATGGAAGTGTGGGTTGAACAGGAGAGTAAGCGACTTGCCGACTCGCAACAACTTTGCCCAATTCGATGACAGAACGTCAAACATGACCGGTTCGATCAAACTCTTATTTAGCGCAAAATCTATATCACTAATCAGTCCCTTGGGTGTACGTAGGTATACGTAGCATCATCGATATTATGGTATCGTCGAGCAATGCGAAAGGTCTTGTGTCCGAGGTATAATCTGATATCCGCAAGAGGTAAAGCAACCCTTGAGCAAAAGAACGGCCAAAGACCCATGGCCGTATTCCATGGGCTTGGACCAGAATCGCGGATTCCAGGTCAAAACAAGCGAAGTTGCCTTACACATCGGATGAAGAGCACCCTTTCCCGAACCTGGTTCGCAAAGGTTTACTTGCCCTTTCCCCTTCTCTTTCCAGTGTCTATCTTGGCACCCGCTTCAAGCACCCTCCGAGCCAACTCGCCACTCTCGTTCAATCTCCGGATTTCCGCCATCAAACTCTTCGTGTCGTGCGCATCTGTTCCGACAGGCTGTCCACCAATCAACAGGATAGGAAGACTGGGAACCTGTGTGAGGCGGAAAAGAAGCGGAATGAGAACGTCCGCGTCTTCGCGTTGATCGACTTCGATGACAAGAGGCGCAGGCTTGAGGTGCAAGTTGGACAGGATGTGCCGTATTTCACGAGAATCCGACGAGTGAAGCTAATAAGGGGCGTCAGTGGGCCACCAGGCTGAAGTGGACAAACGCGTACCTTTGCGAAGAGCATGACAGGGAAGCGGGTCCACAGCGTTTCAACGACCTTGTCAAGCTCTGCCTTGGCACTCTCGCCGCGTGGATCAAAGTCCAAGACGAGTTGAGGGTCGAGAGGTTGATTTGGGTCTACGCTGGCAGGAAGGACATTGTGAGGAAGGGCTGCGATGAAGGCAGAGAGTGCGGCGAGTTCTTCTGTAGGGGAAAGTGATAGCTGTGGACGTGGTGGTGCCACTGGCTTGAGGTATTGTTGATGCACCTTACGATGGGGCGTGGTATGCTGGTGGTTTGTGGCGTCGTCGTGTTTCCCGTCATTATAAGCATGTAGATGGTCGTGGTCTGGGGCGTGTGTGAGGACGGACTTCCGAACGCCGAGGGACGAGCCGGCAGCGAAGAGGAGATAGCAAGTGAAAGTGATGAGGCTGAACAAGGCGATGACAGCGGTGCGGTGTTTTAGACGTTGCTTTCTGGGAGTGCCGAGTGGGTGGAGGAGAGGGAGGGGGAGGGGGAGACTCATGTTTGAGGGAGGGGATGGTGGAGAGGGTAAGTTAGAAGGAACGCGACGATGCATGGCCTAGTGCTTTTTGATTCGTTTCATAGTGTACCATATTGTCTGTAAATTGTCTTTGTCTCGTCCACGGTTAACAACGCTCTTCCATATCGGGAAACTCGGATCTACCTCCATCGTGGGAGCTTCGATACCTCGACAATTGACCAGCTGTCAAAATCTGTCAACTAGCGGCAGAGTCTTGGCGTACCCGCTATTGACTGCTTGTCTACCTGTCCACAAGTTTGTACATTCAGATTCCACATCTCGTGTCCCAGGTCGACCATCACTTCATTCAAGACCATGCCTACTATCTCCGCACTATCTCATCCTGCCATTGTTCCCGAGCCCCGGGTTGAGTAATCAAGGCTCCTGACCGCATGGTTTCATCCCCGGGTAGTCGTGCAACTTATGCCAATTCACAGTAACCTCGTTGGTAGTGTAAAAAAAAATAGTGCGGGGTTCACTCACCAGCAGCAGGTCTCGCCCCGCACATTATCCCATCCTGGATTATTACCTACAGTCGTAAGAACGATCAATCCGATCAGACCGCCTCAGCTTATCTTCTACCAAGCATTGGCAGGGGGGGGAACATGCCCCATCGGTCGACAGTGCACCTCGTAATTCCCCCTCGATTCGCCACAGCATCAGGTCCACTCGACTGATTCAGACCGACCTGTGCGGTCGTGTGCCTGCCAGGTACTCCCCCCTCAGTGCAGTGTAGAGTTGAGCTCGCTCCCACACTGTATCTCTGATCTCACCTTCGACGGGCGCAAATGAATTCCAGGAAATACAGTGCATATAGATATATAGGAGAAACCGTCTCCAAGTCTTGGTTGCAATGAAAGGATAAATCAAAGTCGATACGATTCAGAACATCGGTCGAGCAGCATAGTCACGTAACGCTTTTGACGAGTCTTTTGACATGATTTGTGAGCTCTGATTGGTTGACTCTTCACAAATAAGGGAATTACCTGATGCTCTAGCCATAAAGAAAAACGGGCACGAAAAGTTTCGAGTTTCTCGGCAGGCTGATGAAGCATCCGAAGCTACTGTATCGGGTAACCTCATTCCCGAGCCAATGATAGAGCGCCGTTCGCCTGGGGGAACAGTGTCCACACATTTGAAACCAGAAGACAGAGATGCCAGACACCTGGATCCACAATCGCGGCGCTCGCACAAGTTTCAGAGCCTGGGTAACATATCTATATGCACAACGATAAGAAAACCGGATATCGAATGGATTGGAGGCGTATGATATAGATAGTGTGCTACGCGGAACGAGGACCTTCACGTCATCAATCCAGTATTAGGGTCCGACACTCTACAACGGCGCCGTCCTTCCTCTTCTTAATTCAAACGTGTCTTCGCCTCCGTCAACGTCCAGCTGGTCCGTCGACGTCGAGTTCGTGGCGCGCACCGAGCTCTCTCGAGCTGGTGTGGCGCGATGCGAGCTCTCTCGAGCTGGTGTGGCGCGATGCGAGCTTACCCGTGCGGGTGTGGCGCGATGCGAACTTGCCCGTGCGGGTGTGGCACGAACGGGCTGTTCGTACACTGGTTGGGCGAATTGCTCGCGAAGACGCTTCGTCGCTTGTTCCTTGACCTACAGAAACGAACAGAAAAGCAATGGTCAGCGCATTCCATCAGGTATCGACAACGCAAACGTACCTCGTTTGCCACCGTCTTCGATAGCTGAAGCAAAGGACCCGTCAAACCCAGCCTGAGGATGCCATATCTGGGAAGAAAAACATTTGGTGAGCAAACACTGGTGCGGGCATAATCACCAGCGAGGTACTCACGCAGCAGTAGCCATCGTGAGCAACATAATAAAGTACATCGGGTTGAAGAGGACCATCATCGCCTCGTTCCATCCGAGGACGGCCATGACACCATATATCCAATAAGGGACCTGCGCGATGGATGACACCGTGCTCCGCTTCGCTTCAACAAAGTATGCATCTGCATCACGTCTGAATCGGGAACTAATGTCCATGTGCTTGAATTCAGAGAAGATCACGAGTGACGACGCAAAGTCAAAGTCCTCCTCTGTAGAAGTTGAGTTTGAGGGTGATGGAGGAAGCATGTACTCGTTCAAAGGATCTACGGGGGATATCTTGGAGAAAAGAGGGATGAGAGCCAGAGTCTACGCGTGTTCGTATCATTAGCTTCTGTCGCGAACCACACAGGGATCAACCTCACCTGGTCCTTTGCCTTACGGAAGGCACCTTCGATATCGTCGTCAGGCTGCCACACTCGGGGGACTCCATGCTCATCATAGCGGAAACGTTCCTCAAAGAACATGCGGAGCTTCCCGAGGATGGCGGTGTCCGCTGTAAGTTCATCGATCTTGGCACGTAGAGAGAGCCAAGCACGTCTACGGAGCGACGATAGTGCGTTGACATTTTCTTCCTCCGTGCAATTGAATGCTGCAGATAATCATCATTGATAAATGATATCTACCCGGACAAAAGAACAAGTTACCATTTGCCTTCTTGAGGTACGACGACTCGGCTTTCTCCAGCAGCTGTTTGAATGCTGCCAAGACCTTGTCCCACATGTCAGGCGCAGCTTGGTTCAAAGCAACGTCCACAGGTTCCGAGATTTGCTTCTTGAGGTTCCTCTGCGTCACCATCGATCGATCAGCGTCGACCGTTCCACTATAAACCAGCGAAATCTGACCTCAATGAGGTTAATCATCTTTTTCGTCTCATCTTTCCTGAACACGTCCGCAACGTGCCCCATCTCCTCTCTCAGCAAACCCAATTCCTCTTCCCAACTCCACTCCTTCTCTTCGATCCAGACTTCTTTCGCGCCATTTTGGAACCTCGTCTCACACTCGCTTGTCGCCTTGCTAACGACCTCCCCAAAGTTGTAATCGCCACCGTTACCGCCCAGCGTGGCGTGCAACGCTGACTTGAACGTCGATAGACATGATTTATGAAGGTTCTTCAATTGCCCGAGGAAGAGCGGACTGAGGGTAGAGGTAATCGTGGCGTGCAGATCGAGACGTTTGCGGGAATACACCCCTTGGTGATAACGGGATGCATCGCGGTCGTAACGGGCTGTTGTCGATCAAAGGTCAGAAATCCGCTGTGCCGAAAGTAGCAGCTGACACGGAAAACATACCAAGTGCTTGATCTCTCCATGCCATCATCAATCCACCTAGGCCTTCTACAACCTTTCCAGCCTCGATAGGTCGCTTCTGTGATTTTGCCTGTTCGTTGAACTCGGACAAGGCAGTAGCAGAGATCTCATCGCAACGGAATTGTGCCAAGAGCTCCTGTTGAGTGGGCAAGTCCAAGTCCTTATTGGTCTGGACTTGTTCCTGAGTTTTACGAGCAGGTTAGCAAAGGCTCAGGACCGTCACCAAGGTACGCACCCAGATATTCTCCATATAGACAGCGACACCGTCGGCGGGAATTCTCTTATGGTAAATATCTTTGAAGAGATGATCCGCACGTCCTCTCGTCGCAAAGCGCTCTCGCAGTTGTGCAACCTCGTCCTCGAATTTCTGCGCCTCGAGAATCTTGTGTGGGAGAGCGGTGAACGCCAGATCGAAGTAGTCCGACAGTTGGGCTTGTGCAAGAGCGGGAGGTTTCGAGAGCGAATCCCAAATCCGGGTGAGGTCGGTGGTGAGGGTGTTCTGGAGGTTGGAGAGCGGCGTCACACCCAGGTGATCTCGGATGACGAAGAGAAGGAGCGTCCGCGATTGAGGGCCTTCTTGGACTCGCCTCCCAAACAAGCCGAGGTTCACTTCGAAGACAGTCTTGAGCAGACCCATGTTGGCACCTTGGTAGAGACCGACTTGGTGTTCCCACAAGTTGATGATCAAAACTTCTGAGGAAGCCAGGGAGAAAAGCGCAGATTTACGCTCAAAGTCCTGGAACGCCGTTATTCCGGATGATCCGAAGAGCTTGGAATCGTGAACGTACCTGATCCTCTCCTCGCTCGCGACCATCAGTGCCCTCCACGTCCATAACCATAACACTCATTCCTTTGCCTCTGCACATCCAGATACCTATCACGCATCACAATCGAAGTTTGCGTAATAAGGTCAAAAACGGGGTTTAGCAAACAGTGTGGAGATGAGGTTACCTTTGGTTGTCTGCTGTCGCTGTGTCTCGTCCATGACATCGAATGTAGTCCCGAACAATCTGTTCAGGAGAGTGCCTGTTCATTCGAGTAAGTATGCGGTACACCACGACACGTGAATTGGCAGACGGCAGATATGGAAGAGACGGGGAGAGACGCACTCTTTCCGGTTGATTGTGAACCAAAGACGGCGACAACGTTATAGTTGAAACCCGCGTCGCGGAGACTCCATCGTTCGATCTGGGAGGTAAGGTCTGGACTGCTCCATCGGTTAGCTCTGCACTATCAAAGTCGGGAAACTGGCGGTCGTGCAAACCGAAAACACGACCCGCCGCGGCAAACGAACCCGTGCAATGAGAGAAGACGATAAAACTTACGTGAAATGCTTGTCGTCGTCTATGATTTGTATCCGTTCTGAAGGTCCGTCGAGAATGTGTCCGTTGAGCTTGGAGGTCGAGGTCGACAAGCTGGCGACCTCGGCTTTGAGACTTGCGCTCGGTTGGGGTATCTCGGCGTTTTCCAATGAACCTAGGTCTGCCGGAGGTGCAGGAATGAATTGTTCAGACATTGTTACACGCGTATTGGTGTATGATGGGGTGTATGAAAGAATGAAAAGGGCGAGTTTGAAAAAGAGTTGGATAAGATACTCTTCCTCGTGGTAGAGGAATGACCTGGTGCGAGGTTTTTGGGAGAGTTCACTGTCAAGTCAAAACAGCGTGCGTAGAGACACAACCCAATAGAACTGCCACGCGACGTAGCTACCCATTTCGGCCTTTGCCGCTGTCTTTGGCGTGACCCAACCAGGAGTGAACATTTGTTCGAACATCCCATCAATTGGTACTATCAACACAAGTACGAACAGCCCCTTGTGATACGAGTTCACAGAACAGTCGCAGACGGAATGTGCACCATGTCTGTGCTGCGTGTTGGCAATGAGGTGCGCCCACCTCACGACGAGTGGAGATATACCTAATTTCCCTACGCGGCACTCCACAGCACCCACCGTAACATGGTACGGAACAGCCCCCGGTTGGCTGAACATCAACGGTCGATAGTCGTCAAGTTGTTGGCAACTACAGTTGCAGCTACTCGCACCAGACCATGACAACACATCACAAATTGATCTCCTCGGGAAGTCATAGAGTGCGAATTGATGAACTAGGCTCAAGCTTCAAGCGCTTATAACGTTACGCTTGTAACGAATTCAAGTTTTTGCATCAATGTGGCTACAAGGCCTCAAGGCCTCAATAGGCTAAAGATAGATCGTGATCTTTGCCTACCAATTTCCTACCGCACAGCCTATATCGCAGGGATAAAAGGACGGGCTGGCACGCTAAACCCTTCTCCAACTGAACCCTCCTCTCAAACCCATCACCCACTTTTCGGGCTCTAACCATCATGATTATTTCCTGGGCTTACAAAAAGTACAAAGCTAAGAAGGAGGCCAAGGAGCAAGAGAAACGCAACGCAGCTGCTGAACAGGCTGCCAGCCCAAGCCGTCCTAGTCAGGAGGGCCAGCAAACGGGCGCCTCCACTGAGAGGGATCAAGCCAAGCGCTAAGTTGGTGGCCATATACACACCAAGTCTGTGCCGGCTAACCTGGCTCCTTTAGTTGCTTGATCCAATGACATTCTGCGTTCACCAGAGTACCCTTTGTTATATCAAAATTGGATATTGTAAGTGCATTCTTGGTCAGTGCTATGTTCATGCTTGCTGAGACGTTGGATTAGATTTAGTTGTACCCTCGCCTAAACTCCTCTAGCACGAGCCCTTGCTGTCCATGTGTTCCTCCTATCGAAATTATTGTAGGGATTTTTGTCAATGTTGCTGCGTCGGTTTAGGGTGTGGCTGTGCCCGATGATGCGCCCGTTGCCTGCCTGCAGGCTGCCAGATTTTGATATGAGAGGACGCAGTGGCGCTCCGGTAACTCATGCTAATGATCCGTAGATCGAACTATGAGTAGCGCATCCGGCGTTGCGCTGAGGGCATGCGGTACAGTTGGTAAGATCATAGAAGCAGGCGACGCGGTGGCGACCGACGTCCGAAGAACACGCAAGGTCACCATGACCATGACGAGTTGCTACGCAAGGTGTGCTCCGGTTGCAACAGGAACAATGACCGAGTGCACTGAGACTGTCCTCGTTACCAACGATGTGAGCTGAATGCAATGTAAGCTAACTTAGTCGCGTTGTGTTATGACTTTTGGATTTGACAGGAAGTGGCAATGGATGTGCCAACTACGACAGTTTCCTAAATGAGCCCCGAGTTCTTCTCCCCGACCTCTGCGATTCGAATCGAAGGGGAAGCTAAGAAGCAGTCCAACGCCCCTTCATCCTTTCTCTCTCTCTCTATCCATCGCTCTCAATTTCCCTCTCATCATTCCGTTCTCTACCAACATTCGTTTCTCTGTCGCTCTTTTATCTACCCACCCCTGTCTATGGCGTCTCTCGACGTCGTCTCGCCCGCTCTCCTCCTCCCCATCCCAGTGATATCCCTTGTTTTATCAGTTTACAACTGGCGGTCTCAGAGATATACCCCAGTGAAGTCTGCAGTCCTTCTCTTGTTGACTGTTCTAGCTGCCGTCGCTGGCGGGATAGGATTGAGCGCCGCCTGCGGTGAACCTCTCAGAATCGTGGCCAAGGCTTTTGCAAACATTTTGGAATCCGCACGTATGCCACACCACTCCCTTCGCCACTTGCCCGCTTTCCGGCACTAATCCTCTTGTATCTAGTGTCTGCGATTTCCGTATATGCTCTCCGGCCTTCCTCTTACAGCCCCACCCTGCCCCCATCTTTCCTCGCATTCTTCCTGTCATTAGCTTCCATCCTTGTCACTTGTGGTGTGTCACTTCGTGATCTTTTCTTTGCTCCGTCTCTTGATGACATTATCTCTCATCAGAGCTGGTCTCTGCTCTGATCCCGGGTAGTCCTCTTCTTCTCCCAGCCGCATTTGCACTCGCATCACGCATGTTCCTCCTCTTCCTTGCTGTATGCACAGCGGTCATTTCGTTGCCGCGGCGTGCCAAACCTCCAGCGGACACAGACCTTGAGAAGTCTCGGCCAAGAAAGAGCGTCGGCCGGGTATCCTCTCCTACCCCCGGCACCTGGCCTTTCCCTGCTTCCCTTGCCTCGCAAAGTCAACCCGCGCATACGAGTTCTCCCACGGCTAAATCATCAGTTGCCGACCTTCCTCTCTCCCTGACTCTCACTCGGAGATGTAACGTCGACGGGGATCCGGATGGGGAAAATGCTCAAAGATCCATATTGTTCCCATTCGCCCTCCTAATCGCACAGATATTAGCTACAATCTGTGCCTCCCTGAATGTCACTGGAAGTATACTCGCAGGCAGTTCAGTCCGGCCCAATGGACCCTCAATGTACATCCTCGTCGCGAACGCTGCTTTCACTCTTTTGTGGGCGACCGCGGTCTTGGTCACCATCCAGGGTAAGCTGCACATTCCTGTTATTTTCCAAGTTCATGGACTTACTCTCTCGGATACAAGTGCTTCCTGTACAGCCCCGGACGCATTATCCGGACACGGAGCGGCAAGATGGGGCGCCTCCTCGACGCGAACTAACTCAGAGCAAATCGGACATGATCCCGGGTGGAATTCCGACACCACGAACACCAAAGCCTTCTATTACCCGCCGTGGATCCGACTCCGCGCTTGATTTCCTCTCTTTGCACGACCCCTTTGCTAGCTCTCCTCCTCCGCCACCACCTCTTCCACCCGTCGGACTTGGACTTGATGAAGTTGACGTCGGATGGAACGGAAACAACGGAATTGGATTGCAATACCGTTTTCCTGCACCTCGTTCTGTTGCCAAGGGAGGCAAACGTAAAGGGAAGAAGGTTCGCACCAGAGGCAGAAAGCAGCTTGTGCACCAAGATTCTTCTCGGACGCTGCTCCCTGTCCCTCCCCTCCCAAAGCCTCGAGGCTCAGAATCAGAGGCCGACAGGGACAAGTGGTTTGGGGACGAAGCCCGCCTCGCCGAGCTCCTGCTTCAGTCCCTCAGCGAAGGGGGCGAGGAGTTTGAAAGTCCTAACACGCCTAATTCGCCGTCTGTGCCAACTCCTCAAGCTGCGCAAGTGCCCCTGACCTCCCGATGGAGTACTAGCACGACAGTTCGGTCTACTATGTCCGCTTCGATTAGCGGCAGGTCCGGCGTGTCGACATACGTATCTTGCACCAGTGAGAAGGTTCAGGGGAACAGGATGTCGATGAACACCATTGCCTCGGTCTTGGGGAGTCGCAAGAGTTCCGAGACAAGGAGGAAATCTGGGATGACAGCTTCTTCCTCGAAAGGCTAGGCTCCAAGGCCCCGAGGTATAGTGGATCTTTTGGCTCACGACGGTGTCTAACGTTTCCTTAGATATAGTTATGACACTACCTAGGTCAAAAGTGAAGTCGCATTACCCGTCAAAAACGCGTTGTTTCCCCTCAAGTTCTTCAGCGATTTTACTTTCTGGCCTCTCGTTTGTTGTCGTATCAAATTTCATGGTCAAGCACACTCGGACATTCGTCACTCGTGGCGTCAAAAGCCTTGCCGCCTACGTCATTTCGCACACACTCCTTTCATTTCCTTCTCCCTCTAGCTCTCAAGCAGTGGTAACCCGCGCAAATCAGGTCATTTACAGAAAAACACTCCTTTACAATCTCTTCATTTGGATCACTCTTTAAGTTTCCTTATAGCGTCTTTATTGTTATATCCCGTGTACTCGCAGTTTTCGGCGTCATGCCTATGTTATCAGTGTTGTCGTTTCTGCATTGTGTCGAGCATAGTTACGGTCGTGTATGTGTTGTAGAGCAGAAGGCGACAAGCCTTGCATGTGCAAAATGGTTGACTCGGAGTTCCTTGTTGATTCGATTCGAGCCTTGTCAAACGTGTCAGACGCCACAAGATCGCTCCCCAAAAGTCATCTTGGATAGAACCACTTCGATCAAATGTTGATGGTTCTCCGGTCCAAATTGCTCCTTGGCATGCCCAGAGTTTAACACACATAAAAGTACATCCCTCTCCCCCCTCGATACATATTCGATAAAATGCTTCCCCATCCTGGATCAATTTCTAGTAACGAGCTCCGAACACCTTCTCCTCGAGCGCTTTGATTTCTGTCGATCAAACATGTCAACAATAAATGATCCTCGGGATCCACCGCGTCAACCAGTGACTTACGCAAGGCGAGATGCTTCGAGTGGAACCGACACAGGGCGAGATTTCCCATCATACACCAGAGCCCTCCGAGTGGCTTGCCCTTCTCGGAACGCCCTCCTAGTTCGCGCCAGGCGCCGTTAAGCTCGCCTTCCTCGTCTAGACCCCATATAGGCTGGATCAAGTCGTGTAGGTCTGCGTCTTTGAGGAGATCGCGGTAGACGCTGCGAGCGTCGGCGTACCTACAGAATGATGGGCCACGGCATGTCTCAGATTCTCAGATCGTCCAAGAAAAAGTAGAGGAAAGCTGGAAGGGAAGTAACCATGACGCACCCCGTTGCGAAGATGACGACGTCAGTGTCCAAAGTAGAACCATCTTCGAACAGCAGACCAGTCGGGGTAAAGGTCTTGATGGATCCGCTACTCTTCAATTTGATCTTCCCGTCGATGATCAGCTGAGAAGCGCCGACGTCTGCATTGGGAGAGAACGAGAATTTTGATTTATTACCGTAAACGCGCGCTAGAAGTCTTGAGGGAGAGAGAACTTGCCGAGATAGTAGCCTCCGGCTTTTTTCCATGCCATCGAGAGGAAACCGGCGTCGTCGTCTCCAAGGGTCAACCGGAACCCGACCTTGCGGAGACCGTCAAGGAGTTCTCTGATGTTGATATACTGAGAAACATGCGGATAGGCTGCAGCACATGGGGACGTACTTGTCGGCCTCGGCGATGTCCTTTGCGACACGCTGGTGTACGAGGGTGAGAAAGTGGTTCGGATACGAAGCATTCACGCGATCGGCAATATCAGTGGGGGGACCGCCCTCCCAGTAAAGGGCTTGAAAGGGGATTCGTAAGGAAGAGAATAGAGGGGGAGAGGATGTATGCACCTAGCAGGCGAGGCATTCCTTCTTTTGTTGACATGATATAGGTTGGACCACGTTGAACCATGGTGATGTCTGACGGGCCAGTAAGGTGGAGTGTCTAGACCAATCATCGTATGCAACTTACCGACACCATGCTCTACGTAGTCCGCGCAAATATCGTGGGCTGTTCACGATCAGCCCCAGGGATCATGGTACACTAGGTTAGTTAGACGACAGACCTGACGTGCACGAGCCGATGACCGCCACTTTCTTGCCTGAATGATCCGTTGCGAGGTTGTGTTTGCTCGAATGTAAGATCTGACCCTTAAACTCATCCTTTCGGCGTGATACTAGGTCAATCATTCCCGACGTGCTTAGAAAAGGTTATTACCTGTCCTGGAATGTCTGGGATCCTGCCTCTACCACTGCCGAGGCCTAACGCCAGCACAACATGGTTCACCTTGAAAGTTCGCTTCCGCCCATCTTCACGCTCAACTTCAACGGACCAACGCTTGCCGCTGGCCCCAATTTCCTTTGCGACCGAGGTGACGGTGGCTGAGGTCCACACATTCAATTCCATTGAATGAGCATAGGACTCGAGCCAGTCGGCCAACTTCAACGCTGGCGTGTAGACAGGCCAGGATGGCGGGAACCTAATAATAGTTCGCGTAGGTAACGAATGACTTTGCAGAGGTGTCAAACTTACGGTAGATAGGGCATATGGTCATACCCTAGGTCGCAAAGTTAGAATAAGCATTATCTTCAACAACTTCACAACGCTCAGAAGGATTATCGGAGTCGACTCACAAACTGGGTCATGCAAGCAGAGGGCACCGTAACGTTTCCTCCAGTTATCACCTATTCTTTGATTCCGGTCAACAACAAGCGCGTTGACCCCCAGCATCTTCAAACGAGCCGCAACATCCAGGCCGCTCTGTCCTCCGCCAACTATAACCACGGCAGGTTCCTCGTCAAGGAATTCTCTTTCCCTCTCACGCTTACCAGCCCACTTTCCATGGTTTGGCCCGTGATCTCTGAGAGGGCCAATCAATTCCGGGAAGCCCTTCAAATCCTCTAGGTTGGTATAAACGGTGTGGGCCTTCCACGAGCCATCTGGGAGAGGGACCAATCTGACTATGCCGGAGGCATGGCCTTCATTGGTGTCGAAATTGAAAAAGGCTTGGATCCAAGCGATGTCATCGTATGGCCGTTGGAGTTCTACGAGGTCCTTTCGAAGTCTGAAAGTGTCTGCCTGAGGGTTAAACACCTTGAGCTGTTCCTCGAGGAACTTGGAGACCGCATTCTTGCCCTCGAAAGTGCGGAAGTCCCAAGTGAGGGCAAGCATGTCACGCCAGAAAACGCCATCTAGGAACAAGTCGACGATGGCCGGTACGTCCTTGCGACCAACTGCAGTAGCAAACTTGGAGAACCAGTCGTTGGCGATGCCCTGCACATTGACCTCCGGGTCAAGTTTGCTACCTAGCTTTTCGAGGGTAGGGAGAGTGCGGGAAGGCGGTGAGATGGTCATGATAAGGAGAGGTCTGGTGGGCAAGATTTGACGGGGGTCCTATATCGGAGCATATGCTAGTACCTCGTGACCACATTCATCCTGCTCCTAGGGGCACCTAATTGTCGGGCCGACATGCCTCATTTGGCAGCTGTCGTAGTTCGACATATGGCGGTCCCCGAAAGCCTACACAAAAGTATAGGAAAGGGCAGTCAAAAGCTATCGTTGCGCATCTTATCGCGCGAAAAGAAACGCCACGATCAGGAGGGATACAACCAGAGGCCACCAGACTCCGAGTCCGATCAGAGTGTCGCATTGCTGCGGCACACGTACCAATCGTACCAAGTTGCGAAGAAAACCATTCTGCGAACCAGTCCGGGATCGTGTGAGTAGTTTCATGCGCATGTCTTTGGGCGCTGGTCATGCGATACTTATGCCATCCGTTGGGTCATCTCGAAGACTTCTATGTCAGTGTGTGCCATCACAGCATCGGAGGCTTTTCGGAGGCTATGCTGTTAACCTGACTAATTATAATGACACCTTACCCATCTCAAGTACAAGTAGCCGAGTCCGAGCCTGAGCCAAGTCCCAAGGTCCTTTTCAACATCACGTTCTTTTCTCTCTCTCTCAGTCTGCGTGTCCTCTGCGGGCACATTCGTCCAAACCATCAGTCGCTCCCTCCAAATATGAACCTTACAAACCTCCCATTTGATCTCTTGCACGAAATTGCGGGCTACTTGGACTCCAAGGCAGTCATACTGCGACTTGCACTCTCGGTCAGTCTCGGTTGCACATCAGCTATCTTGGGACTCTATCTTTCTCCAGAATAACTATCTCTTCTTGGCACTGTGCCCTGCACTCTACTCTGATGTGCAGCTTGATAATATGGAGCAATGTCATTCAACATTGGCAATGCTCAATAGACGCCCCGATATTGCTCGTCACATCCAGAAGCTCCTAGTCCGCTTTCCCCCAAGTTCAAATCTACATTCACTGGATGACAATGGCTCCACCGTTTCCGGTCTCGTCCAACGTCTTGCGTCCACACTTGATGCGCTTCACACGTTTGTCTGGGATGCTGAAGAAATCCCACAATGTGATGACATGTGGTTCACATTGCGAATGTCGTGAGACACACGTTTTCATGTGTGAGACTGATCATTTTTATCATACTTTTCGGTTAGGTGTCCACGACTCACAACTATCGGCACTTCGTATGGTGCCGAGCTTCCAGAATGTCATAGTCATGTCTGTCCTATCGAATATATCTTCCTGGACTCAAGTTGATCATGCACCCAGCTCTTCCAATTCAAGGGCCTTCGTGGCTTTACCCTCAATGTGAAGCGAGGGTTTTATCACAAGTTCTCCGCCCTAGAGATTCAAGGTAGGTGTACAGATCACAGATCAACACGTTATTCTTAATGATCGCAGAATTTCGTGCCGAGCCTCGACTGTGGGATATGCTCATCCGTCGTTCTCCGGACCTCGAGGAATTACATATCACCGGGGCCCCTTTCGCGTCCGTGCCAGCTGTCCGTCCGCTTTGTCACGCACGCTGGCCTCGGCTGCACACACTCTCCCTTGGGGATATCTTGCTTGATTGGGATCCCCGTCCTGATGTGAAGCCCCCGTTCATCGCTTTCCTGGAGGCGCACCCTCGCTTGCGTTGTCTCCGCACGTCACGTGCAGCGTTAAATCCGGCACTCCTCAGCTCCCTTGAGCCAGGTTCACTCCCTGAGCTTACTAACTTCAGCGGCGCCATAGAGCACCTTCAAGGTCTTTCTGCTATCCATCACCAGCTCACCAGTGTTGCGCTTGATGAACCCCTGGTCATCCGAGACCTTGCACCCTTGCTTCTCGCAGGTGTCCTGAGAGGCTTGAAGTCTCTCACTGAACTGCGTGTTTGCTTCGTGTTCCAATCTGCCTACGAGGGTGGAAGCTTGATTCGTTCAATCGCACATGCCTCTCCTGGTCTCACAAAGCTTGAGGTGATATGCGTTCGCCGGTCCTCATTCACTATCGTGCGTTCTCCTGCCCTTTAGCTTTCTGCAACTGATTAGTCCTTGGCCCCGCAGGACACGCTTGCCAAAGCAGTCCGCTCCCTTCCTCGCTTGCAACATCTTCGAGTAACCCTCGTCCGCTCACAGCACGAAGATCCACTATCGGTTTGCGCCGCTACAATTGCACGCATTCTTCCACGGCTGCATACGTTCTCTATCACCTTCATCCCGCCCGATTTCCCGCTTCCGGTTTACTTCGCATCGGAGATAGCTCGTACGAAGGGTGATCCAGGCCACCTATATTCCGAGACAGGAAATTATGTCCTCAGAACAGACGAGCACGGTTTGCCAACCTCCGTGATGTGTACAGAGTATCGGGCTCCTTCCTCCCTCGCCTCCACCCTACGATCTTTTCCCCTCCCCTTGCTTATACCCACTATCTCATTCGGCAGTTTGTCTCGTACTGCCAACCGGACGCTCAAAAAATTCCAGTATACCCTCGACTTAGTTCGTGGTGCGAAGACACGCAGTGGACTTGGGCTAGTCCTCGAGAGAAGTACTGCTGGTGAGGAAATCAGGGTGCTTGTTGCGCTGCTGTCCTTGACTGGACTGGCGCTTTGGGGATTCTTTTTCTGAATGTATACCGTCTGCTGTTGTGCTGACCCATCCTCTCTTTTTCACTATTTAGAATGCCTTGTAGTGTATTCCTCTGTCTAATCGGTGTTGTCGTTCATTAAATAATTCGGAAAACTTGCATACTTTGCCCGTACATTCTTGTAAGTAGAGTATAAAAATCAGGAACAACCATTGATGTAGTTAACTTCCGCATTTCGCGATATTGGGGTGTGTAGCAATATTATAGCGCTTGGATGCGTACCTGCACATCTTCATACATCATGCACATGGTTGAGGTAAGTAGTGCATCAGTTCTTGCAAGTGAGAACTCGAATGAAGCTTGTTGGGCATGCAAGATCTCGGTAATAGGCGCCTCAGGCTCGAGACTAAGTCGGGAAGGTGTACAAACAACTTTTTGTTTGTACTACCATCGCGTCGAAGCCCAACCGCCACTAAGTAAACGAAGACTATCCTTCAAGCTTCAAAGCTTCAAGGTCAATCCTTGGTCTAACCAGTTTCATATTCCAAGCTGGCCTCTGTATATTCCTTCGCCTCCAACTACTCGTATACCCGGAATGTCGTATCGACGGTGACATCGATGGAGAGCATAATTGCCATTGGTGCTGGTCTCGTCCTTCGCGTCGTGGTCGACATCACTACCGACAATGATGAGAGAATTGGCGGTGAGTTCATTCCAGTGTTCCACATCTCATCTTTCATCCATTCCTCATATCTTGTTTTCAGGAGTCGTCATCGGACTCTGGGAGGGCGTAGTCCTAAACCACTTTGTACGGCGACAACCCCGTTCCTTCGACCCCTACATCGGTGTCGGTTTCCGAATATTCGTCGACTTCCTATTCACGCAATCACTCTCCCGCTTCGCTTTCGTCGCCCTTTGGGCCGTGTTGGGTATGCTCCTAGCGGACGTCGCTCCCTCCGTCTGGCGCGATTCCGGTCTACGACGACTATACCGTCACGTACGAAGAGACGTTCGTCATGTCAAACGAGCCGTTCCACGTATCAGAATCAAAAACGATCTCCCAAGCGTCAACTTGTTCAAACATTCGCGTTCATCGTCCTCGACGGTCGTATCAGGTTCGATACGGAGCGACAGAGCTGCACCCTCTCGTTCGCCGGCTCCTCCACCAGCGCCTGAGCCAGGACCGTCACGCAGACCTGGACGAAGCCCTCCAGGAACATTCCCCGGTGTCTCGGGATGGTCAGAGATAGGTTCAGATATCACTGACGTCCGCGATCGTGTCGTTACGAACCCAGGACCTTCACCTGCCCTTGTACCTTCACGAGAACACGCAGAAATTGCACATATAGATGCCACTCATGTCGTCACGTCACAGACACGAACTACTACGCACCAAAATACCACGATAACTGTCACACAGACTGAAAAAGCGCAAACTGTTGTCGAAGCTGCCACCGTAGCTGTTGCTGCTTCTGCAACAGTGGCAGCATTAACACCGACTGAACCCATCGATGACCCCTCACGCTATGATCCACCCACGATACCCGATGACTGGATAACCGTCACCCAGCCCACACCTGTCCCCCAACCCCTCCCCGAACCTGAACCTGAATTCACACCTAAGACTGAGCATGCACCCAGCCTATCTCCCATTCCCCCCTCCCGACCTACATCCGTCCTTGGCCCTCCTCCTGCTCTTGACGGACTCCCCGACATCCCCGACTTCGACTTTAACAGACTATCACGCGCGCCAGAGGAAGTCCCCCTCCCCGAGTCCAGGGCCGCATCCGTGATCGGTGGCGTATTCGACCAGCCTCAACCCCGGAGTGCCCCGCGTGAAAACGCCCTGGGTCTCGTTGACAAAGCTACCTCTGAGCTTGGTGTCGCTCCTTCGAGGAATTCGTTTTCGTCGTTCATCTCTGCACCGTTCCGGAGTTCGAGACCGAAATCCAAGCTCGCGAATTCTGTTGACATTGGAGCGCCGGAAGTTCCTCCTAGAGGAGTTGGGACGCAGCCAGAGCCAGTTGTCGAAAGGAAGACGGAGTCAGTCAGTGGGAAGAGCAATGTGGAGGACGCTGTCCAAAGGCCCGAACCTCCGTTACCTACGCCCGCCCAAGTCGATCCCCCAGCTTGCGTACTCACTCAGCCTGCGGATCCATCTCCGCCGTCAAAACCGCCAGAGCCAGTACCAACACCAGCACCAGCACCGGCGCCAAAGGAACAAGAGCAACAGCAACAACAACAGCTACCTCTGACCAATGAACCTGATCCTTTGCATGCAGATGGTGGCAACGTGGATGTCAATCCCACTCTGAAGAGTGGCACGGACAAGGGAGATAACATCGCACCGAGCAAAAAGGACTCGCTGTTCGACGTGCCCACGCCAAGTTCTCCACCTCCTCCTTTCACCGAGTTTGCTGGCGTTCCGGATGAACCTGTCGCTGAAGAGGCTCCTGCGGAGGAGGACCCGGTCACACAGGACCAGGGCGATGCACCAACAGAGTTGACCCCAGAACAAAAGGCCGCTGAGGAAATACGTCGCGCTTTCTTGATCACGCAGGTCAAGGAGCTGCAGCAAGCTCGTGATCGGTTCCAAAGCAGTCTGGATGATGAGGATCGTCCGAACTCTAGAACCGCACGAGACATCAAGAAGGATCTCGACGATACCGAAAAGACGCTGGATGCTATCAAGGTTAGGTTAGCCAAGACGAAGTTCTCTGGTTTGTCGCCTTTTTCACTCGTACGATGCATGGAAGTTAAGTGTCCGACAGAACCCCCTCAAGAATCTCCAGTACCCGAAGTTCCTTTGCTAGGTAAATCAGCCATGGAAGTCCAATACGCCCTTACATCGGCGATCATGAAGATGATTCTTGCAAGAGAAGATGCGGGGCCCATGACCATTCAAGGTATCATCAACAAAGCAAAACGGCTCCCGGGGGGCAGGGCAAAGGAGGGCAAGGATGCGCTTATTGCTTTCGCAAAACTGTAGGTGCTCCATCCACCAAGTCATAGCTGAGCTGACAATCCGACTAGACACAAATTTGCAGTGCGATTTGAGGCTGGTACACCTGGCATCAACAACATCACGTTCTGAACGTCTGCATGATTTCTTGGTCTTCTACGCATATTACGTTTGTCGATTATGATTTATGGGTAACTGTTACTGAGCGTGCACATAGTATTGATACAGCCTGTTTACATTGTTTCTATTACTTTGTTGTGGATCCCACTGCTAGCTATATACGAGATACATTTTGCGCCGATCAATGATGTGATGGACTCTGATCGAGAGTAAGTCTACTTTGCATTGTGTGTCTTCTAAGGTAGTGAGTCTACGCGGGTTAATAATTGGGTTTGAAAGAGGGCTTGTTGCCCAGTCTTGCATGCTGGCCAGGATTTCAAGCGCAGGAGGGTAGCCTTCTACGGTATCAAGTGGTTGGTGGTTTCAAGGCAATCTTCGTGAGCTCTTCGCAAACCAAGTCCAGGCCACCGCCGACATCCCAATACGCGCTTTCATCGGAAGGCAATCTGTTTAGCACATAAGTAGCCGCGTCTCCGTCACGGCCGATTCCTATGCGAAACCGATAGAAATTGGCATCGCCCGCAAGGGACGACATAACGCTTCGCACGCCGTTGTGTCCATTTGCAGAACCACCGAATTTTACAGAGAGCGTCTTTGGTTTGTGTTCGAGCGAGTCGTGGATGACGATCATCGCGCTTGGGAGTTTTGCAGTGTGACGGAGAGCTGTGGCTACGGCTGGTCCGGTGATGTTCATCAAGGGCTCTGACATACGAGTCAGGTGAGGGGAACGGGGCGTAATGAGATGGACATACTCGGTTTGAAAAGGGTTAGGTCTACGTTCAGGTCGCCGAGCATGACTTGAGAGCGGCCGGCGAAACCATCGAAAGCTTTGTTTGCGGACAGACGGATGCCGAAGCGAGATGCCAATGCGTCTACTATGAGGTGGCCGACGCTAGATGGAGCTCGGTGAGTGTTTGGAGAGGTTCGTTCGAGGGGACTGACCTGTGCCGGGTGTTTGGGTATGGCAAGTTGCCCAAGCCGACGACGAGCAACTGTGGAGCTCTGGCTGCGACTGTCATGGTCAAGCCTTGCCAGTGGGTCAACTTCAATCAAGTGGGTATCTAGCGAAGACTCGGCTCAAGCAAATAGTGATTAGGAAAGTGTAGTGATAGGATGTCAAGTCATTAGAGGGGGCCCGACGTGACGTGTGACGTGTGACATTCCTCCGGCTATCGAACCGGAACAATAATAATTTGGGGTCTGCTTCTTGTCCATCAACAATGTCGACGACGATGAGCAGCATCACAAACAGTCTTCGCCATCGCCGTCGACTCTCCACGACAGACATGCACAATACACGTGTCCTCTCTTGTCACCGCCTCCCTCACTCCCTCGAGGCTCTCGACCTCTCTTCCATGTCTGCCAAACAGTCTCTCGGTGCTCTCAGAATCATGCTTCTCTCTTATCTCGAAGACGTAGAAACTCGTCTATCCAAATTAGAGTCTCCCATCTCAGAAATTACTATTCCAGAAGCACTCAGGGTCAAAGGCGAATGCACCGTCGAGGATGCCCGCGCTTGGTTAAACGATGCGCTCGAAATGCTTCACTCTATCAGGTCGGACGTCCGCTCTCATCTCCCAGAGCTCCCAGACGTCCCATCGTTGAGTAACGTGCGCGCTCAGCTCTCTATCTCCTTGGCCGACATCACCTCAGCCATGGAAGACATTCGCTCCCGTGTCTCAGATAGCCAAATCGCGTCCCTATCGGCTCGGTTGCAATCTCTACATGCTCATCTCACGTCCATGGACGTGCTCACCACAGACATTCATGCTCTCTCCGGGAGCAACCGTTTGTCGGGTCTTCTCGATTCCATCATGTCGTCCGAACTCGTGGCCGAGTTGACGGATGATGTAACCGAAGCGGAGGACATGGCCCATGATATTGCTCGCGCAATGAAACAGTCCCTCCAAGGTTCCAAACTCATCCACTATGTAGACTTGCCGCATCAGTGGCGGCACAACCCATTTGTGACCAGAGGATACCGGTACGTGTATGGCACGCGCGCGTTCTGCATGCACTTCTCATGCATCCTTGTCATTAGGTTTATCCCACTCGAAAAGTGGCCACTCATCGTCATGTCTTTATTTTCATTACACAATGAAACACGTGTGTTGTCTCCTCTCCGTTCGATTTATTTTTTGATCACGCTAACTAACCTCGCCAGTCAACATCCATACCCATCTCATACCCTTCCTGTTATGGCTAATCCATTGTATTCCCATATATAATTCTCCCTCGCTTCAAGATACCCCTGAAATCGCGTTCATCACCTTTGCACTCGTTTGTCTGTTCAGCAGTGTAGTATGGCACACTATGTCCGGATGTGGCCACCACAAGGGCATGGATCTATGCGCTAGAATAGACTACGTCGGTATCGGATGGTATGAAAATCTTGCAGTTCCGGTCCATGTGGCTAAACATGCTTTGACAGGTTGATCAGTGCCAGCGTCGGTACCGTTGTACACTACGGATTCCAGTGTCATCCCAACCTTGGGAAATTCTTCCTCGTTTGTTGCTTCCTCACTGCTGTAGCTGGAAGTGTATTCCCATTCCTCAAGTGGTTCAATGACATCAGATATAGAGTGAGTGTTGCGAAATCGATGCACGTCGAGGCGCTCATTATCCACTAGCATATTCGAATCGTTTTCTTCCTTTGTATGGCTTTCACAGCTATCGCTCCCCTCGCTGTGTTAGCACACCTCCACTCGGTGTGGCAAGTGCTCCGTTACATCGGTAGGTCCCTCCCAGTCTGCTTCTAGTACTATGCCGATTGGCCGAACCATAGATCCTGTCTGGCCATCTCTGCTCTCGTATTTGACTGGCCTCGTCTTCTACGCGATGCATATACCTGAACGTTTTCTATCCGAGCGCCACTCGCACTGGCTTGACTGGTGCGGCGGTGGCTCGCATGCTATCTGGCATGCCTTCATCGTGCTCGCGATCAGCCAGCACCAAGCTGCCATGGCATCTCTTCGGAACGGAATTCCTTGCGCGGCTACCCCATGACGACCATTAACGCCTATTTGTTGATTCGTTTGGCTGCGCGGGTCTCAGCTATTTCCCTCCTTAGACCTACTTAGACCCATGCTTGTTAGGTCCAAGCATCGACTATTTGATTCCCTAGATACATATATACCAACTTTATTCCGTACATATGGATCGGTCTCGTCTTTTCACTTCACCGATCGCTCGTTCGAAAGCCTCTCAATGGTACTTACAGATCACGACCGTAATATTGCAAGGAGTAAATGTACATGATACAGCGATAGCAAGTAAAACGAGCGAAAAAAACCCTGAGTATCATTAGAAAATTCAAAGGAACTCTAATTATATCAACTTTGACTCTCGCTTGGCTTGTTGCACTTGAGCCAAGCGTTGATTCCGGAGCGACGTCGTCGTACCCTGCGCAGCCTTTTTGGTGGTTCCAGCGGGTACAGCAGGGGCAACGCTCGCCTGAGATAATGATATACGCGTGTCGTCCGAGGCAAATCCGGGAATACGAATGTTGTGATTCCGTTCTGTAACGAAAAACGATCTCAACGGAGCGAGTCGAAACGAGAAACGACGTCACGTACCAAGGTGCAATTGAAGGTCTTTCACTTCAAGCGTGTCCCCACCCCGATGCTTTGCCAGTCTGCAACCAAAGTTGGTCACGGAATCGATGAACTCGTCTGCGACCTGCAACAGTAGCTGTCGTGCCGACCAAATCATGTCAGTCCCGGGAATAGAACAAGAAATATAGAAGACGGAGAAGCGACGTACGTCTTCGACTTCGGGCTCGATCCGTACGTTGGGGTCGATGCTCGTGACGAGGTCCTGGATCGACCGCCTCATACTCTGATCACCAGGCGTGTTTTTTCTCCTCGTCCGACCGTCGTCCAAGGTGAGCGACGTCGCATCGTCTGCGCGAGCAATCTGCGACGGTGTACCTATCGACATCACACACACACGATCATCCTCAGCACACACAGACACACACACGTCCACGAAACAACGCCGCTAGTTTCGAAGCCTCACCTGACATTCTACCACCAGTGAGACCACCCGTCAGTGTCGCTCGTCCTTGCTGAGCAGTGGCCCATTGAACCGGTCCCGGATTCGTCGAGTTAAGCGTCGAACTGATAGGATAGCCATCTCCAGGCTGGGATGTGAGGACTGGTGCTGGCGAACCGCTCTTGAACGCCGAGGTTGTCCCGGCTGAGGTGGTCGCAGTGATAGGGGTGGCGGCAGCGGGCTGAAGAAGTGATGACGCCTTTGTCAAGGACATGAGTGCATTTGTAGGAGAAGAGCGCACCTTTGGAGTAGTGGTCCCGCTGGACGTCGTGGCCGAAATACCAGCAACACCAGTAGCACCCACCGGTTTATATCTCTCCGCATACTCTTTCAACTACCACAAACCACCACCGATCAGCTTCCATCCCGCCACCCGCACGCAAACTGGATAGGGGGAACCCACCTGTTGTATCTGTTGCGAGTTCAGTTTTCCTTGACGCGCGAGTTCACCCAATTGACCCATGTTCTGTGCAAGCAGTTGAGCGATCCGTTCACCAGTGATAGGTTCGCCATTTTGGCTTTTAAATGCCTGTCCGAGAGCGGTGATGATGTTCGCTGGGTTTTGCGGAGCTGGTGTCGATGGTGACTCGTTGTTTGTGGCCATCGCGTGTTTAGTTGCTTTATGGTCGCGTTTGACTTGGTCCCGTTAATGGCACAAGGTGTACGACATACGTGGGAATCACATTCCTTAACGAGGTGCGAAATAGCCCCTTGTTCGAGGATAATGTCAAGTACAAGGATATGTCAAAGCACAAAGACTAGCGTGACCGAGATCACCCATCACTAACAGCCTAGACATGATCGGGACTAAATCGTGGTGCCTCGGGACACGTCGTCAGCCCGCCTAAATCATCATCCGCAACATCGTCCTCCGTCTCAGCTCCGCCTTTCCCTACCACTTGCTTCCAGCGGAAGTGGATTCCATTCTTCCTCGAGTCTATAATTCAAGGAAGGCACTTCGATCAACTGATCAAGGCAGCGCACGCTGAAATGCGAACTGCTCTTCTTGACCTGCAACAAAAAGAGTCGCCACACGGCGTCACCGGTACTCTCCCGCTGTTCCATTACCAGAAAATACGTCTAGCTTGTTGAGCCGTCCCAACACGGTTGACTGGACTGGCAGCGGACGGTGCATCGTACATGGAGACGTTCGGACGGTCCTCCATTGCGTCACTCGAAAGAGGCTCAGTTGAGGCGGTGCGTCGATTCAGGTCCTGGCATGGAATGACGTCTTGACGACCAAGTGCCAAAGTGAACCAGGTCCGCCCTTGATTAATTGTCGGCTCACCAGGGGCGCCACCAATATTGTGACTCAGAGATGCTTACGACAGGAGGTGTCTCTTTGTACTACCATTCTTGTGAAAGTCATCGGGCACCACCTCCCATCCTCCAATACCACGAAAGGACATCGGAAAGTAACCCAGCGCTGGAGACATAGAGAAGCTGTACCTCGTCAAAACGAGCAAGCAATGTCCGAGGACAAGACACTGCACAATTACGAATGCAATGGTCGCCCGGCGACGCTGGAGTTTGAAAGCGGTCCCGAGAATGCCGCCGCCATCGTGGAGGTGGCGCCATTGCTCGCAATCCGTTGTGGCGCTGATCCAGGGGGTTGTTCACTAGCCCGACGTCGGTACCATCCGTCTCCGAGTCTCTTCTCATACTGCACGATACAATTCGAGCACTAGATGGTTATAGTGATTGCATACTTTGTATGGCGTTCGCAGAGTTGCGCACCAGAGATCGACTAGAAAGCTTTTACCGGAACCAGGCTGTGGAACAATGTCGGCAGATCAGGAGATCACCCGCGGGGAATGGAAATTGAATGGGTCAGACCTTGGAAGTTGTTCCTCGGACACAAACCTGTCTGCGGAGTCAGGTTCCTCATGGGGATGTGACCTCCACTGCGTCAGTGTCGGCGTCAGTCCCCCGGAGCATCGTGACGTGCCTGATGGTGAACTGCAAACGCCAGTGGCGGAGCATAACCGTCTATCTGGCGTTGCAACCGCTTGTCAGCAATGTATATCTCCCCTAGTAATGTTGGTGAAGCAATTTTATATGTGGGACGCTGTCCGGACGAACAACGGACGCACCTGCGTGCTAGTTCGAATCTGCTGTTCATCGTATCGTATCCGTCCGAGAGCCACCGAGTTACAGTACCTGTCCAGAAGACCAATTTGCTGTGGTAAATTTGATGCTCCATAAGAAGCTGTATGTAGCGGAATAAGGCCTCCAGGGGTACCTGGTCCCGGTGCTAATAGAGCCGTGTCTTCGGTCAAAGAGAGGATGGACCCGGGAGCTGGCCGAAAGGTGTCGTGAGCGATAGGGTGCGATAATCATGATGGCTCTGACGAAAGCCAGCTGTGATTCCAAATGGGTGTGTGGGGGGCACTGTGGGGACATGGAGACAGCATAAGGTTGACTGGAATTAATTGTCCTGTATGCAATATGGTCCAATATTGTACTATACATGAGAGAAAGTTTGCGATGCAAATACATCATGCTAATGGCAAAAGCAAGGTATTATAAGATAATTGAGTGATATATGAATTAAGAGACAGCAGGAATAACACGACGTGGGACGATGATGCGGAGCATGTCGCCATCGAATTCGGCTCGTACTTGGGCCAGGTCAGCGTCGTAGCCGAACGAGACACGGCGTTCAAAGTGACCTAAACACGAGCTGGAATTACTACAACCATCGTCTCTTGGAGCAAAAGCGACTCACCGCCTTCGGGTTCCCACGAGTCTGCCACGATGTGCAGTATGCGACGCCTCCGGGTAGCGATGGTTCTACGGTGAAAATCAGAGACATGAAAGATGGGTGGATGGATGAAGAAAATGAAACTGACATTCCGTCCTGTTTGAAGCCTGGTAGCCTGACCAGGATGCCATATTCTGATTGAGACGTTTCCACGGTGATCCACAAATTAGAGGGAGGGGAATGATGACAGAGGAATGAGTCGCAAGGAGCCCGAGTACTGTCGCCACTCAGTCCGTCTGGCGGAGGGGCCATTATCACCGGAGCGGCAGGAGCTGGCATGGTGGGAGTAGACAAAGGGACTCTGTACAAAGCCCGGGTGGTTGGTAGCGGATATGAGTCCTCAAGAGGAAGGAATCTCGAATATGCGGGTGGTGGTGAGGACAGGGCAGTACTTGATATCCAGGTCAATTGGGAAGAAGAAGAGGAGTGTTGGGATCCGGAGAATTTGGGTTGAGGCGGATCCTGTTGGAGAGAAGGAGGGGATTCGGATTGGTCTGGAGAAGATGAGTTTTGTAGCCCGCTACTCTGTTTTGAAGGATTTTCTGACGAAGATCCGGATGGCATGATAGCTCAAGATATAGAACGTGTATATGAAGACATACGAAAACAAGTTGATCTGGAGGTGTACCGTACCGGGAAAGTGTTGAGTCAGTGTTTGGCTTGGCCGCTCCCTCGCTTAAAACCCACCGCATGATGTCACATCCACCCTCTATTTGTCATCCGTACACCGCCGGAATTTCGGGACACTCAGATCTACGACACGTTCTGGGGTCAACTAGCACTGCAGACGTGCTCGTGGCCTGCTGTGGGTACCGTAACTAGTATACGAGCCTGGCGCTCACTCATCCCAGAAATAGATGACCGCCCGCTAGTTTTCGAAATTCAGAGACGTCTTACTGTCACATAGATTGACAGGCTCTTGACAACTCACAATATTCGTGCGGCGCCACGCAAGCCCCATAAGTGAGTTCCTGCACGTCCTTGCGATGGTGTGCGTGTAGAGTCCGCGCTCACGCGTTAGTTTAGATAAGCGCCATTACAATAACTGGTAATTACGAGACACGGTCCATCGACCAGCCACTGCTGCTCGTCACGAACCACAACGTGTACACTACTCGACATCGACAATTAACTCCCATCTTTTAATTCTGGAATATCACCTTCACCCAATACTAGTACCGTATCTCCCATAATCAAGGATGCATGTCAAGAGAGTAACCCTGACATCAAAGAAGAACTGGTGGTTGGGTCCGTCGCTCGAGTCCCCCCTTCTCCTCGATGTCGTCCACTCACCAAATATCTCTAGTTGAACTCAATCAAGAAGATGAAACTCCCGCCAAACCACCCCTTTTAATAAACTCCTCCACGAATTCTTTCTCATCTTCCGAGGAGACCAAGGTCGCACCTGACGATGGTCATCCGGACCACCAAATGACGGAGGCTGATTTGGATACAAAGTCTCCTAACCCCTCGATACCCATCTACAAACCACCCCGCCATCCGACGTCCATCTTCTCATTCCCAACTCCAACCGCATACTCAGCACCACCAAACCCCACTGGTAGCCTCGCGCCCTTTGCACAGGGTTCCACATCCGTGCTCTTCAAATCTGTCGTGAAGAAACCAGATGTCGTTCAGCTCGAGATCAATGGCGAGCTCCAGTCAAATGCCAATGACGTGACCGCCCAATTTCTGGCAGAGCTGCGTGTCTACACCACTATATCACGGCACCGGAACATCGCTGCATTCTTGGGATGTCTCGAGAACGTCGGAATGGTGCTCGAGTACATTGATGGACGGACACTCTACGACGTTATCCGCGAACGTCCACCGATCTCGCGAGCAAAGAAGATTGACTTGCACAATCAGCTCCTTGACGGTCTGACGCATCTCCATTCTTATCGCCTAAGTCATGGTGACTTGTCGTTGCTCAACGTCCGAGTGACCTATTCGTCTGATACCATCAAACTCCTCGACTTTGGTCGCTCGGTATCGATGGATTCGACATTTGCACCGCCGTCCGACGAACCTGCGGATCCGTTCCAACATATCCTCCGCAAGAGTGATTCCACACCTGTTCCCAAGGTACCCTCGAGAAAGGTGGAACAAATACATCCAGGGACGAGGCCATTCTCTGCGCCAGAAGTGCTACGAGGGGAGTGCCGGGATCCTCTCCTTGCGGATGCATACAGCTTTGGGATGATCCTCGTGGCAATTGATAGGTGTGCATTGGTGGATTTGAAGGTATGGGAACAGTGCAAGGACATCGTGCCCGACAGCCTATTCGTTGGCTGTCAACTATTCGAGCAACGTGCTAGGGAATATCTGAGTAGGTTCGACTCGAGGAGAAGATTGATGAAAGAAGACATGATGCCGGTGGAGAGCTAAACGTTTCGAGTTAATTTGGCGCTCGTTTTCATGCGCCATCGATTTTCGCGCCTGAAGGGATACCTGGCAAGCATGCATGGCTGCATGATGATCACGAAGGACTTTGACCGTCCCCGGTGACTTGCAGATACCCTGCTATGGACCACTGTTGCCTTTTTCTCGCTCGTCACTGTACTTTTTCATCAGTTCGTAGTGGTTCGTTCCACTGTAACACTTGGTATCTACGTTACGACCAATGTAGCTATCAGTAGTTGCACATGCAGGATATCGATGATGGAATATCGATGATGGGACACGAACTGAGTGCTGCCCGTACCTCAGGATACGCTAGGGACCCCGAAACCTATATTTGTTTTTTTTTTTTTTTTTTTTTTTTTTTTGGACAAGTGTTAATATTATGTAGCAACTGACATGTCTAGTCCTACACAATACACTAAGGCGGGAGTCTAGGACTCCCGGTCCGAGGGAAAATGCTCTTACGCACGCCCCGCATTTGCGGGGGGTGTGGGACTCCGTGAGCTACCCGGTTTCCCCGGTATCAACAGGGGGCCTAGGTAGAGTGATACCCACTAAAACCTCAAGGTCGGTCACCCAATCGGGTGGTAAGGGGTTAGGTTGTCGGACAGTTGCTGTCCAGGTGTGGGATATTTTTGAGGTGTATTTGGGGTTGCGTTTTGATTTAGCTAATCTTCTATCGATGTCAAGTCTAGTCAGGATTTTGTTCGTCCATCTTGTTTTGATCGAGTCTGTTGTGTGTTGTTTTCCGCTGATCACTCGTTCGCATCGTATTACCCAGATTAGGTGGGCGGACTCCGATACTAGTATCCTTTTCAATCTAGCTTCTCCTTGTTCGTTCGGCGTTGGTTTTCGGTCATGTCTTTGTCTCGGGGTTATGTTTCCGCATCCCTGGATCTGCCCGATCGTCAAGGGGTGCCATCTTTGGTCTCTGTTTGGCCACAGATCTCGTACCAGGTTCCAGATTATCTCGCGTTCTGGTGCTTTACATTCGGTTAGTATGTGTTCTAGTGATTCTGTGTCGTCTGTGCAGTATGTGCATGTTGCTCTGTGTTCGTAGTTTGGGATATTCGCCCAGAAAGCTCCTATTCTCAACGATCCGCTCATCGCTTTGAACAGGAAGTTTTGGACTTGTCTTCGTGTGTCCGGATGCCTGATGTTGTTCCAGATCGATGCGTCGGTTTCAAGATTCCCTGTAAGATCTTGGACGCCATATCGGGTGATGTCAAGGTTCATCAGCGTGGTTCTTGTGTAGGGCGTTTTCTTCTTTTTGGTCAGGCATTCGTATGCTAGCTTCTGTGTGAGTGTTCTTAGTTTCATTCCTTGTGCCTGGAAATTGTCCGGGACCGTGAGGTCTATGTCGTCTTGGCGTTCTTTCTTCGCTCCTTCGTTTGCCAGTCTGTCTGCTTGCTCATTTCCTTCGTCTCCTGAGTGACCTTTTGTCCATTTGAAGTGCGTAGGGGCCGTTCTCCGGCGTAGGTGGTATGCCGCTGATTTAAACCATTCTTTGTTGCTTACGCCTATCCAGCCTTTCCCCTCCCAGTCTTTGAGGTGTTTTGTCAGGCCATCCATCGCGTAGCGTGAGTCTGTGACTATTGTGAGTGGTATCGTTGGGTCTACTATTTGTAGTGTTCTTACGATCGCAGCGATTTCTCCAGTTTGGTTAGATTGGTCGGGTCCAGGGACTCTTATCGCGCTGTTCAGTGGGTGTTGTTCTCCGATCCATACTCCAGCGCCGCACGCTGCGTCTAGCTTTCCGTTTTTTATACACGATCCGTCGGTGTATGCTGTTAGTGGTTCTATCTCCTGTCCTCGTTCTGGTCGTGGGTTTTGTATTCGGTATGCTGGTTCCAGCGGCTCGCTTATTGTGTCTAGCAGAACTCTGAAGCATTCATCCAGTGATCCTCGGGCCGTTATTGTCGGGTCGAATACAACTTCGTCCCCTTTATCGATTCGTGCAGCTTGGTTCTTTTCTTTTCGTCGGTGCGTGAGTGTTAGGTTATCTTTAACGGGATGTTCGTATGGATCAAACAGTGTGGCTAGGTTTCCAACAATGTCTCTGGCTATTGCGGCGCATCTATGTGGGTCGGTGCAGCCTGCTCGTCGGTCTTTACGACAGTGCTTGCATGTGCAGTATGTCCCTGGGTTATGTTTCGTGTCGTGCCGGGTTAGTCTTTTACTTATTTTTATCAGGTCTCTGATGTAGGCGGCCTTGTGTTTATTCTTCAGGCATGCATTTCGTCCTTTATGGTACTGGTTAGGTGGGACTCCTACATGGTACCACGCTGGTAGTTGTCTTTTTAGGGATTTTGACAGTTTCCGGGGGGCGAAGGTGAGTTTATGTTTTCTGGCGGTTTGGAGTAATGACGCTACTGCCCTTGGTATTTGTTTCCCGGTCCTTGGTTGCCGTCCTGACGGGCGGGTGGTTGTTAGGAAGGTGTTGATGTCCTGTAGGTTCTGTATTCCGTTTTTGTTGACATTATTGATTATAGCGTCTGTGACGAAGGCCCACGTTGGGCGTGTTGGCGACAGGTCTAGGTATGTTCTTAGCCATGTCAAATCTATGGCCTGATTCCGGGCGTCAATGTCTAGTAGGTTTATACCTCCTAGACTCTTTGGCTTTGTCAGTTGTGCTTGGCTCATGCCTGGGGGGGTTCGGCCGCCGTCCCAGAGGAAGCTTTGCGTGATCCGTTGCAAGGATTTAACCACTGTGTTGGGCATTCCTTGCGCTTTTGTCAAGAATTGGGTCATGCCGCCTACTAACATTTGGATTATTAGTCGTTTCGCGTCTAGCGTGGGTCTTGTTTCTGCCCATCTGTCTAGGGCATCTTTGATTTTGTCTATTATTGGGCTCCATGGTTGCGCCTGTTCCATCTCGTTCCCAATCCATGCCCCTAGGATGCGGGTTGGGTTCCCGTCGGTTGCTATTTTTATTCCTTGGGTTAGAGGTTGGTCGTCGGGGTGGAGTCGCCGTGTGGCCGCTATTCTCTCTCTGTGGGGTTTTGTTCCTATTGGTATGATTTCTGTTTTTTCTAGATTGAACTTTGCTCCTGACGCTCTACACCATGTCTGGAGGATCGTTTCTAGGGTGTTGTATTTGTCCGTTTCAGACAGATAAATGGTCGTGTCGTCGGCGTATAGGTTTATGATTACTTTTTTGTTGACACCGGGGATGTTAAAGCCGGTTAGGTCGGGTGAGTTTCGTATGGTCGCCGCTAGTGGTTCTATTGCTAGGTCGAAGAGAAGGCAGGATAGGGGGTCGCCTTGGCGTACTCCTCTTGTTACTCGGTATGGTTTGCTTCGTACCCCGTTAATCATTATTTCTGTGTATGCGTTTTTGTATAGTGTCTCGACAGTGAATATGAAGAGTTCGGGGAGACGGAAAGTTCTCAGTGTGTCTATTAGGTATTTGTGATCTATTTTGTCGTATGCTTTTTCTTGGTCTAAGGCTACTATGGCTCCGTTCACTTCCATGTAGTCGGCATACGTGCACATCGTTTCTGCTAGCCGTATGGGGTCGAATATAGATCTCGTTGGTACAAATCCGGTTTGATCTGGGTGGAGGAGCGTGCAGGCGTGCCTGGCTATTTGTGTTGCTAGCGCTTTCGTCATTATTTTGTAGTCTGTGTTTAGTAGCGTGATGGGCCTATAGTTTTCTATTTTTGTTCTGTCCTTTTTCTTGAAAAGGGGGCACATCCATCCTATCGAGAAGTTGGTGGACGGGTCAGTTCCTTGTGTCTGGATGTTGTTAAATACCTGGGTTAGGCAGAGTGAGATGTCGAATGATGGTTTGTTCATTTTAGAGTTTTTGATGTGTTCCTCGTGTAGCGCTTTCCATAGTTCGTATGGAAGACCGTCTAGGCCAGTCGCGGTGCCATTCTTGGACGATGAGAGCGCGTTGATTACTTGGTCAGTTGTTATGAGGTGGTG